>JABUQX010035335.1:65000-67500 GCA_015478945.1 Trachelipus rathkii
TGGTCGGGGGGTAGGCCGCGATATGACGCGAATGCCCAGTCTTCTTTATATTATTATAGTATATTATATATATATAATATATATATATATATATATATATATAATATTATTATATATATATATATATTATATAATATAATATATAATATATATATATAATAATATATATTATATATAGTGAATGGGCGAATCCCGAATCCGGATCGCGCGGTTCGAATCCGTATATTTTTCGAGCTCTCGAAGATCCGGATTCTGGGATTCGGATCGAATCCGAAGGTGCGGTTCGCGATTCGCATCGGATTCGAAGCCCTTTCCCCACACAACGCGATTTCGGCGATTCGGATTCGATCCAAGGTGCTGGACTCGGAATTTCGGGGGATTGCGGATTCCGCAGCATTTTTACACATACGGAATTCGGATTCGGGAGCTCGATTCCGAGATCCGGATTCGGAATACCGAGTCTATTTCTGTGTGTTAACAGGATGTCAAAAAAAATCATCAAAAATAGATAAAAAAAAACAGAACTGTAAAATAAAATTGCATCCACTATTTAGGAGCCAACCACAGGATTGCTGTAGGAGCCAATCAAGATGCATATTTCTATTATTTTTGGCTAATCATAACGCCATAGAAGAAATAGTTACTCCTGAAACATTGGAAAAAATAATTTATAGAGAATATGTTAATAAGGACAGGGTCCAATATTGGGCTCTTACTACGCCCAATTTTCACCCCCCTAAAAATGGATAAAATTCGGAATTATCAGCCGATTTTGAACCTATAAACACCAACTGAGATGTTTTTGCACTCTAAAAACGTTTTTTTGGGGTGTTTTCTGGTGGTATGTAGTCATTCTTTCAGAAGTTTCAATTTTTTCAAAAACCCATTGTTTTGACATTTTTTCGAATCAACTCCCAGAATTTTTTTTCGGAAATGACTTCAAACTTTGGAGGTATGCATATATGGGACCATTACCTGCAAAAGTCACGAAGAACATTTTTCGAGTTTTTGAGTTTTGTGCTCAGCGTTGTCCAATTTCCAAAACCACTTTTTTTGGATTTTAAAAGGAAAAATTGCCCGCCATAATTTTTTTTCTTGTTTGTTGGCTCGAAGTGATAAATTTTCAGGCATTATATAATCGAGAGAAGATGCCACAATTTTTTACTGTAAAGAAATTCTTCAGGATGCAAATTAACTTTAAGAAATGTCTTTGGACCAAATTTTCCGAAAAAAAAAATTTTTTGGAATTTTTAAAAAAATTTTCTTTGAGTATACAAAAAAAATTATTTAAAGTAAAAAAGATGCATCTCCACGTTTATTTACCAAAGCCCTAAAAATTTGAGGTGATCGGATGAAGTAGAAAATTAAATATCAATTTTCACTTTCCGAAAATCAAACGTTTGAAAAAGGAAATATTGATGCCTTTTTTTTTTCTTACCCTGTCCCAATCGAACATCAAATTTTCAGGGGCTTGTATATCGGGACAGGATGCATCTTTTTTACTTATAAATATAATGTATACTCAATAGAAATTTTTTTAAATTCGAAAATTTTTTTTTTGGAAAATATGTTCCAAGAACAAATCCAAAAACTAATACATATACTAGAGGAAAATTATCGAAGTAAAAAATGTGCATCTCTCATCGACTACATATTCGCCCATTGAAAATTTCATCCACTTGGCCCGAACAGGAAAAAAATTATCGGCAAATTTTTCATTTTTTAATTAATCCCCAAAAGTGGGTGCGTTTTGAAAATTGGGGGACAACGCTGGCACAAACTCAAAAAATCGAAAAAAAGCAAATGTGGATATTGTAGGGACCCATCTATGGCATTTTCACAAGTTTTGAAGTCATTTCGAAAATAATTCTAGGAGTTGATTCGAAAAATGTCAAAAACATTGGTTTTGAAAAATTGAAAATCCTGAAAGAATGACTACAGACACAGAAACGCCCCCGGAAACAACGTTTTAGAGGGCAAAAATAGTTAAATTTGGGTGTTTAAAGGGTCAAAAACGGCTAAAAATTCCGAATTTTTATATCCATTTAAGGGGTGAAAATTGGGCACTGAACTTAATAAATAGTTGCACCTACCCTTTAAAAACAATTAATTTTAATTTTTTAATTAGAATTGTAGGCTATGTTAATTAAGAAATAGTTAATAAACTGCAATATTTAGTTAATTAAACTGTATAAAAATTTTATTAAAAATGTAAACTGTAGAATTAAAATTCACTTTTACAGTTGTTAAAGGATAATAGAAATTATTTAATATATATTTTTTGAAGTATACCCCTATACTATAACTTATATATACCCTCAATATTACTAGATCTATATATTATATATATAATATATATATAATATAATATAATATATATATATTATTATATATTATAATATATACTTACGCTCTCATGGCATGGGCGTCGCCAGCTTCCAAGCTAGGGAGCCGGCAGCTTAAATTTTATAGGGGCTTATCATATATAATAAGTATATAT
>JABUQX010035335.1:70000-74277 GCA_015478945.1 Trachelipus rathkii
TAGCTATTGTGATTTGGTTTTTAGATTTTGATTTTTACATTTCCTCACTAAAATTTTTAACCAGGATTTCCAACAATGTATTCCGTTTCCCTGTAGCTATTATAGTTTTTAAGATATGGATTGTGGCTCTTCTAGAGGCTGCCTAATATATATATATATATATATAATATAAATTATATACATAAAAATTTTTGCTTAATTTTAAATTAATTTATTTTTTTAATAATTTAATATATATATATATAGAGAGATGATGCAAAAGGAGTCGAGCCGAAGGAATAAGGCGGCGAGCGAGGAGAGCGAAGTAACGGCCAGTACGACCAAGGGAGTAACGAAACGGGAAAAGAGAGAGAAAAAGGGCCACAAAACGGACGGCCCTGGGGGAGAGATGAGAGCGGGTGCCCTGGAGGGCGGAGGAAGGAATCCCGGGAGGAGGAGGGCGGGACGTCCAAAACGCGGCGGCAGCGCAAGAAGAAGAAAACACGGCGGGAAGACGACAAGCGGCCCCGCCCCCCCCCCCCCCCCCTCCCCCCCCCCCCCCCACCCCCAACTTCTCCCCCCCCGGCGCCCCCCGGACGACGCCCAGAAGAGAGAGGAAGATAAGACAGAGAGAGAGAGATAGAGATAGAGAGAGATAGAGAGAGTATGTGAGAGAGAGAGAGAGAGAGGATAGAGAAGAATAGGAAGAGAACTGAAAGAGGATACGAAAGAGGGACGGGAGAGCAGGCAAGGAAAAAATAAGGAAAAAGAAAAAACAAGGTGGGGAGAAGAGACCAGAAATAGGGGAAAAGAAAGAGGGCAGAAGGGGTGGGGGGTGGAGGTAAGGGTGGAAAAAGCAGGAACAAGGAGGCGGGAATCCGAGCGGAAGTCGAAGCCGGAGCGGATGCGGGAGGCGGAGGCAAGAGCGTGGTACCAAAGGGGTTAGGCCTGGAATATTGAAAAAAGGCAAACATTTGCTTCAGTCACACACAAGAATAGAGATTAGAGCAGGTATAGAGACTAAATCTACTGTAACGAATTTAAACACTTTACACGCACAGGTGTTACGCGACGAACGCGAAATTACCTAAATTTAAACCACGGTTAACTGGACTACGAAATTTTACTAAATTTTAGCGAGGAAAAACAAACTTTAAATTTTACATACGTTCTCCAACTAGATAAGTTGTATAGATTATATCGTTTACTTGAATATAGAAGATCCCGCCAGCTAATATACTCGCTAACCATGATGAGACAATATTCAAGAGCAGCATATACACCTCGCGCTCATAGAGATTTATAGAAGTTCAGATTAAGATAACTTCTGACGAAGATTCTAAAGAATTGAATATATGGCCAGTGCAATAATAGTTTAGATTATGTGCATGGCAAGTCAGAATATTTTAAGTAATAGAGAGTATACTTTTGAAAGCCTTATTTCACCTATAACTAACAATAGTTAGTTAAATAGTGGCGATGAAAACATAGTTAATTTTAAGGTTTATGGAGAAAAAGTTAGTTTTTCCCAAGCTCAAACGAAAGTAGTTGACCTGTTTAAAGCTTTCCAGAATGTTAAATTGAAAGCAATTTAAAACATCTTCGAAAAAGTAATTTGAACATAAACATTAATTCAGCACGGAAGCTAACAGTATGAAAATGTTACCGCTCGAAGCTTCTTACAACGACGATTTAAAGGAGAACTTATTCAGTTCAAGAAATAAAGCGATTATAACAGCATGAAGGCTAACAACGGGAAAGGTGTTTCAGCTCAAAAGCTAACAGCGAATGAATTCTCAAATATCCAAAAACCGCTCTCTACTTGCATTGCAAACCCAGTTTCCAAGAAAAACCTTTATATATATAATATAGATATATATATATATATATATATATATACATAATAATTATCAACTTGCCTTCAGAACCTATAGTTAGTATATAATATATAACATATACATATATTATATTATATATTATTATATATATATATAAGATATATATATAATATAATATTAATAATTATATATAGTATATATATAATATATAATCTATAATAGTATATATAATATATATATATAAATATATAATATATTATATATTATATATTAATATAGCTGTACGTATAAATTATTGTTTTTGTTATTATTTATATATATGTATATATATATATTATATCGAATATATATATATATAAATATAAATATATATATATTATATATATATATAATATATATATACTATTATATATACTAATATATATAATATATATATATATTATATATATTGATATATATATAATATATATTATATATATATATATTTAATATATATTATAATATATGTTATATATATATATATATATATATATATATATTATATATATATATAATAATTATATATATATATATTATATATATTATAATATTATATATATATATACATAATATATATATTATATATATAAATAATATATATATTAATAATTTATATATAATTATATTATACTATATTATATAAATATATATATTCATATATATCTTATATATATATATTATAAATGGTATATATATATATAGATATATAATATATATATATACAATATCTTATATATTATATTTATATATTATATATATAAATATATATATAGACTTATATTAGCTGTCTACAGTATTACTATATATATATATATTATTATATATATATTATTAATTATATTATAATATATTATATAATACCTATATTATAATATTATTAAACATATATATTATAATATATAGTATATATATTATATATTTACTATATTAGTATATATATAGTATATATATATATAGATATATAATAATATATATTATATTATTATATAATATAATAATATAAATATATATAATATATTATATACTTATATATAATATATATATTATAATATTTATATATATATATATATAATATATATAATATATATATATTATTATTAATTTATAATATATATATTAAAGCGGTAGACCCTTCCCAAATTAATTAAGTTATTAAATTTTTGAGACTTAAGTCTTTTAATTTATAATTTTAATATTTAATAAAAAAATAATTAATCAAAGAAAATTAAGAGTATATATTTTTATTAATAGAAAGAGGAAACATATGTAGTTGGATAACGCACATCGTTATATCCATATTATGTATCCATTATATATATATATATATATATAATATATATATTAATATATAGATATATATATATATAATATATAATATATATAATTATATATATATTATATATATATATAATTTAATATAGATATTATATATATATATATATATATATATATATATATAATAAATATATATAATAATATATATATATATATATATAATATATAATATATAAATTAGATCAGTGGTGCTTAATGGTTTCCTAAGTTTTTGCAGATGATACAAAAGTGGCTACCTTATAAGAATAACGATGGATATATAAAGAAATGTTTTGTTCTTGATTAACTTCTTAGGTCGACAGATAAAGTTAATAATGATTTGTAATAGAAAAAAGCTTAAGTTCTTCATTTAAGTAAACTCAAAAAAAATTAACTACATAGAATGAGATTGTCTTGAGTCTGTGAACCAAGAAAAAATTTAGATGTGAGTATAAGCAGAAATCTGAAAGTAGCTATCAGTGTTAGATGAGCAAGTGAATAATTAATAAGATGTATTAACAAAATAACAAAGTTACCAAGAACTGTGTAGTAGCTATTAAAGGTCTTCTTAAACTCATGAGGACATGAAGGGCCACATATTTAAGAAAAGACCTTGGTATGCTGAAGAGAGTGTAAAGTGCAAACAAGCTATGAATTTTTTGCTTTTGAGGGTAAGAGCTATGAGAGAGGCTTGAAGAGTTGGAATGTTTCTTAAATTCTCCCAGTCATAGGGAACAGGATACAAGTCTATAAATATTTACACGAAAACAGTTTTTCTAGGGGACACAAAAAGAAATGTAGGAAGACGTTGAACTTGAGTCAGTTCTGCAATAGTGTTTAAAATTTTTTGAATGGTTTCCGCAGGAGTTGTTGAGTTGACTCAATTGCAATATGTTAACAAAGGTTGATAGTATATGAATGTGGAATCATTATAGTATATTCTGGACGCGTAGCCAAAAATGGCAGTTTGTAGTTAGTTTTATTTTAAAGTAAACGCATGTTTGTAGCCTTACCAGTATCACAAAAAACCTATTTTAAGCTTTTGTATGTTGGTTTAGCATGAACCGATAGCGAAAAGAGGTGAGTGGTGAGTATGGCACCGTGATC
>JABUQX010035336.1:0-25000 GCA_015478945.1 Trachelipus rathkii
TGCACCTATTAATCGATCATTTAAGTTATGATGTGAAAAAAAAATTGTTATAAATGATTTAATTAGTTTTAAATTTGGCAATTTTTATCATTTTCAGGGAAATAAATTTCACAATTTCAGGCATTTTTTGACGCGACTTTTTTGGAGAACCGTAATAATTCAAGACATTCACCTTGCATATAAGAAGAAATTTATAATAGGGTATAATATTTGATTCATTTTCCTGTTGGCCCCTTCCTTGATCTCATTCCACACAAATTCATGAAATTTTATGCAGCCCCTCCCCCCCCCCGGACCTTGAGTTGAGCTCTAAAAAAAAAAACCCACTTGTAACGAAAAAAAACCCAATATCCAAATTAATTGAAAAATGAATGTATGTATATACGCTATAATCCTATCAACATGCTGCTACGTTGTTTTTCTTCTTCAGTGTGGGGTCGAAAAACCCCCCCAAAAAATTGTAACATTAAAAAAAACTTATTTGTACAAAAAAAAAAACCATGTATATTTTTATTAAAAAAATATGTATATTTATAATGTATATATATATATATAGTGGATATAAATTATTATATATAATATAATATAGTAATATATATATATATATATTATTGATAATATATTATATATAATATATTTATATATATATATATATTATATATATATATATATATATATATATGTTATATATATATATATAATTCTATATAACTTTCAATATATATAGTATCAATCACATTTCGTATGTGCTAGAAGTGACGTCGCGCGTCGCTCACGCATGTATTAATTTCTCTAGATTCTAGCATGGCATTTCCTACATCATAGAATATACGAGTCAGGGGTCTAACCCTATGTTTTAAGGGATAGGGAGTTGATTGCGACGGTTTATAACGACATTGTGCACACCTACCGATGGGTTTAGTACCCCAGCACCCCCTTTTCTAATGCCTCTCGCATGGTATATCCGTTATGTCAATGGGAATAATATACCCAATTTTATAGGTTATCGATTAGATAATAATCGATACTGTGAATCGTTGTCCAGTGGTTTACTTGATTCACATCTAGTCACTCTCCTTACCATGGTTCAAGATGATTAGATAGTACCCCATACCTCCCTTTTCTAATGCACCTAAGCAACTATTTCTGGAGCTACAGAGACGAGCTTGTGGTTTGTTTTGAGGTATGCAGAGTCGATTCCCGCTATTGCCGAGTGGATTGTTTCAACCTTTGAGGTTTTAGATGCATTCAAACACGTTGTTTATCGTGGCGCTGAGTTTACCCTTCGTCATACAAGGAAAGGGTTGTTTTGTTATTGGAGCTGTAGCGGGGTGTTTAAACCTAATTTCAACTGATGGGGGATTAAGATGCCAAATCTATTCAAAGGGAGTTTTAGGAGGTACAGTGGGTTCATATTCAGCACAGCAAATTTCCTGATTCAACACACCAGTTACATCATCACAAAAATTCAGAACACCAATAACCTATTTTTTAGAATAATATTTTTCTCAAGATAAAAAAAAAAATTATTTTAATATTTGAATTTATATTTTTTTGTGTACGAAAAATAAAGAAATAAATTTAAAATTTAAATCACTACTCTTTGATAGTACAGGTTTTAATCTATGTATACATATAAAATGCAAATTGATAATATAATTTTGTTAAAAAGTTATTTAAACATTTATGAACCAGTGTGCCCATTCTTAACTATTTCCATTTCTCATTCTCCCCCCCCCTCACCCTAGACTTGGAGTGGCAATTGACTCTCACTATAACACGGAATCTATAATAGGCATCGGAAACACCCATATATAAACTACCCGACAACAACAAAAACTAAAAAGTAGCTAAAATTTGCAAGTGGTGCCAGATTTACAAAAATAGCTTAAATCTGGCAATTACAAGCCTAATGTTATCATTCTTAACTTACTACTAACCGTTAGGGAAGCTCATTTCAGGCTAGTGTCAACCAAAAATGTGTAAAATTATATATTATATTTTAGGTTTTCTGAAATTTGCCCCCCAAAAAAAAAATTTTCCTTCTTTTTTTAGAAATTTTTAAAAATGTTATTTATATTTTTTATTATTTTAATTTTCTTTACCACCTAAATGAATTGTCAGATGCCCATATTTTATTATAATATCTAGAACTAATTTCTGTAACTGTTGTTATAGTTTTTAATGTTTTATAGTTACTTAAAAACAAAAAAAAAAGGCTGATTTTTTTTCTGAAATTGACGGTATATATTTTCATATTAAAATTTTTTTACTAATTTTTTAATATAAATATTTTTCATAAAAAGATATGCTTAAAAAAAGATTTAACTGACATATGATGACATATTGTCGCTCTAGGAAGGGTTTTTAGAAGTGTGGGTTTTTTTTTCGTTACATTGTTTTTTTTTGTTTGTAAACCTATGGGTTTTTTTTTTTTTTTTTTTTTTTGATCCTAATATTTTAAAGTTTAAGCAAAAACAAATAAAATTTTTCATGGGATTATAGCTTAGGCCTTGCCATTTATAAGAAGTTATTATAAAAGTCTGATATGGTAAAAAGTGTATAATAGGTAGTAGGCCAAAACTGAAAAAATGTTTTATTTTTTTATATAAATATTGTAAAACAATTATATATAAATATTATATTTTATATATATATATTATATATATAATATAATATAATAATTATATCATATAATATATATATATATTTATATAATTGTATTATATATATATTATATATATTAATTTTTGGCAATTAGAAATTTGAAATTAATGTGAATATCTTATAAGTCCTATATTTAAGGGTATTTGAGTATAGACTGATTTTGTTGGTAATACCATTGATGATGTGATAACAGTGCTATGATGTTGCGAGATACATATTATAATTTTGTAAAAAAGAGAGTAGTCACCTTCTTCTTAAAATAAATCTCTTCCATCCAATTTTTCTCAGAAGTAAATTAGAATTCCGGTTACGGCCGGAACGGAACCGGAAAAAAAATGTTAAATTCCGGCCGGACCGGTAATTCCGGTACACCTCTATATTATATATATATATATATATATATTACTATATATAATTATATATATATAATATATATATATATATATAATATATATAATATAATATATATATATTATATTATATATATATATATTATATTTACCGTAAATTATTAAAATAAAATTCAAAAAATCAGTTTATATTGTATCAGAGGAATCATGATAAAAAAAATCAAAACAATTTTTAATTTTCATCTATACTTTGTAATTTTTCCAACATTTAGAGTTCCTTTAATGTTTTTTAGATAATGAAAAAAATAATAAAATACGTTAATGAATATTTATTTTAAATTTTTTGAAGAAAAAACTTCCATATTTTAAAAAATGGAATTCAGGGGGGAAAAAACCGCAGGGGCTCGGGAAGGGAAGCTGGTTCTCAAATAGTTATTTCATATTGTGCTTAGTCCAAACACTAATTATAATTATAATTTAAATGTTAAATAGAGTCAAATAATATTATAGAATTAATTTAATTTCTATTCATATATACTCCTAAATTATATTTTATTATATTTGCGGATTTTTTTGATTTTTTAAAAATTTTGAAATTTTTTTTTTGATTTTTTTTTAATGCTAAATAAGCATTGAAAAAAATGAATTTGGAAAATAATTATTTTTTTCAATAATTTCTAATAATAATATAAATATTTCACATTTTTAAAGGTTTTAACCAAAAATATCTAGAATACACATCAATGGTAAAACGCTTAAAGTCTTTGGAGAAGACAGATAAAAATATCTTGTCAAATATTAAATTTAAATTACGACTTTATCAATTTAATAATTTTTAATTAATACATATTTGCCTTTTTAAACAAAATAGGCCTTTTTTTTTTTTTTTTTTATATCGAGTGATTAGTACGCACATTTCACGTGAACATTTTTTTTATCCTTACACTAGAGAGAAGAAAGATAGGTACAGAAAACATTAAACAAATGTCTTCTAGTCTACCATAGAATTTCAAAATTTAGAACAATAATATTATTGAAAACTTAAAAAAATGGACATTATTCTTACAAGTTTATAAATAAGAAGGGCTTTCCTCTACATCTTGCGCCCGATTTACCCAAAACGGGAAAAAAAACTTAAAACTTTACGAAATACACAAGCTTAATATCTTTAATTTTTACATGGAAAATCTGAGTTAGAAAATGAGACTTCCCCCAGATATGGATCTAAGTCAAACATTGTGATATCTTAATTCTACGAGATTTACGAGGTGTGAAAATTATTTCTTTTTGCAAAAAAAAAAAAAAAAAAAAAATTCCAACATTTGGAAAAAAAAAAAAATTAGTAGTTCAAGTTTATTTACTTAAATTTTTTTATATGAGGTAAATACTTAACAACTATTTGCTACTTAAAACCTTGTCTCTAATTGAAAATGTTTTTTTAATTAAAAAAATTAACAATATTATATTAAAGTGACCAGTTTTCCCCTCCGTGACCAATTTCCCCCCATGTTTTATGGTATTATATTATATTATATATTTACTTATAATATATAATATATATATATAATTAAATAATATTTAAATTATATATATATATATATATATTAATATATATATATAATATCATTATTAATAATATATATATATATAATATTTATACTATATCTTGATGAATTGGGTACAACAAGTTTCCTATCAATAATCTATTTTTCAGTTATTGTATTTAACCTATCTCCACTAATAATCTTAATACACTAAACCCTATCTAATAATGGTAATAAAGCATAACGTAAATAATTACCTAATAGGTGTATTGATGAATCGTTAAACCTTCAAAATTTCTTGATCCTTCCTAATCCAATCTCCAACAATGTATGATATTGTAAATAATTGTAAATATTATATTAGATGAATATATAATGGGGTTAGATGAGTCACGTAATACTAGGGTCAAGTCACTCACGTCCGTTATAATTGATTATGGTCACGTCAAAAATGATGGTGACTGAGATGATTGATCATGTGAAGCACTCTCAAGTATAGTAAGTAGAATCTCTCTCGTGTTATGTAAACAGCACACGCTAATTTCTAGATGATTCTGGGTATATGTTCCTTTTTCAATAATCTTCCCACTTCGACTTATATTTTACATCAACTTATTCTCTTTCATCTATAATTATCTATAAACTCATATATCTAAATATTAATCTACTTTTTTAGCTGAAACAAAGAACAAATTATGCAGCAGACAATGATGATGTCTCACATCATCTATGTCTGCTATCAATCTCACACCACTCTTCCATCTCTTTTATCCCCCTAATCTTTTTCAAACACAAGAACAAAACATATTCGTCATCACTTAACTCACACAACTCTCATTTCTCCTCAGGATACGTTGTTATATCTACATTTATTTTCACTCAAATTCTCAATAAATTCTTCACACATATTCCACATCTTGTATAATCCTGCACTTACATTTTGATACTTCCATTTCTTTCTCTAGTTAATTTCTTCCATCATTTCATCACACATATTCAATATCTTATACACTATTCCACTTGTTTGATTTGTGCTTTGTAGTTCCTCATCTCCCTTATCACACACCATAACACTACTGTATTCATTCTCTCTCTCATTTCCTTCATCACACACCATAACACTACTATATTCATTCTCACTCTCATTTATGTGGCTATTTCCCATTTGTTTCTTTTTTTCCTGCTGTTTTTTCTGCTCTCATCTACTTTTATTTTTCATTTTAATTTTCTTATTCACTCTTCACTTTCTTCTTCTTCCGTTCCCCTTTTTTTTTTTCTTTTTCAGTTAAGCCATTCTCTCCCTATATTTTTTTTTTTTTCTTTTCTCGGTTCCAAACCATTCTTGTAATGGTCATTGTGCTATATATCCAATCGTTTCAACGCGCCGCTGATACCGTTTACCCATTAGCTCTTTTATTTTAAAAATATGCCTCAATCATTTCTTCTTTTTCTTCATCTACCTCATTCATTTTCTTTCTATTTGTTCTTCTTTGTTTCTGTTCTCATTCAGATAGATTGCACACACAACCTTTATTCATTTTTTTTTCTTTTATTCCCTTTTTGTGTCACCAACAGTCATTTTCCTCGTGTCCCCATTATGACAACATCGTTCTGCACTTCTTATATTGTATTTTCCACGCTTTTGGCAAACTGTAAGTATTGGATGCATGCCCATTTTCTCCCCTGATAACAACATATTTTTTGAATTCCTCTTGTGGCCATAAACCCTTGATCCCACCGGCGGATCCTTCCCACGTGGATCGTGCCCAACTCATGTGTTTTCCTCCCTGATTTACGACATATGAATTCTTCTTCTTTTATGGTCTGTTTCTCCTCTTGTTGGTCACTCTAACAATTCCATCTGGTTCGTCCCTTTAATTCTCATACTTATGTTGTTTCTTACACACCACATATACTTCCTGTTCTTTCTTACCTGTGTTCCTCATTTCTCAGGTTTTTATTATTCCTTCCAAAGATTCTTAACATTGCTTTCTTATAATTCCTCGCGTTATTTTCCAATTCATTTCTCCAACATCCACTTATACCAATCTGTTCTCCATTTTGTTTTTAAGGTTTTGCTATTACAAAAGATGTGGCACCTTTACATTCTTTCCCCACTCACTCATTCCTAAAACAGGTTGCTTCACTCATAACTTTTTCATATCTAATCACAAATTTTTCACACTTTCTTCCTCTCTTCTAATCAATCTTAACCACACTCAGACACTTGTTAAACCTCTCTACACGTTTATCTAATTTATACCTGTTATCTAATGCTGATAAAATCAACTTTACCCCCTCCCCTCATTTTGTATTAACTCACCTATAACTAATATTCTTTGTTAATTCCTCCGCTTCACCCTCCAAATATAATCTTATAAATCAATTCCCTTTATTTATTCACATTATTCAATTTATTTCCGCCACATCACTCACCTTTCTTCATTCAATTTCTTTCGTTAAAATTTTTCATACATCCAAGTGCTGAGAAACACCAGGGACATTGACGGTCTTCTACATTCTTCGCTCCTCTTTGTTTCTTCATCATCACTCAGCCCGAAAAAGCAGAGTTGCGCACTTGAATGAATGTAAGATGCAACAAGTTTCCTATCAATAATCTATTTTTTCAGTTTTGTATCTAACACTATCTCCACTATAATTTAATACACTAAACCCTTAATCTAATGATGTAATAAAGCCATAACATAAATATTATACCTAATAGTTGTAGATGATGATTGTTAACCTCAATTTGTCCTCTAATCCAATCCAACAATTGATGATATGTAATAATGTATATATTAGATGATAAATTAATAGTGGGTTAGTAGAGTCACGTAAACTAGGTCAAGTCCACTCACGTCGTATAATTGATTAAGGTCACGTCAAAAATGATGGTGACTGAGATGATTGATCATGTGAAGCACTCTCAAGTATAGTAAGTAGAATCTCTCTCGTGTTATGTAAACAGCACACGCTAATTTCTAGATGATTCTTGTTATATGTTCTTATTTTCAATAATCTTCCCACTTCGACTTATATTTTACATCAACTTATTCTCTTTCATCTATAATTATCTATAAACTCATATATCTAAATATTAATCTACTTTTTCAGCTGAAACAAAGAACAAATTATGCAGCAGACAATGATGATGTCTCACATCATCTATGTCTGCTATCAATATATATATATATCGAAAATAGAAAAAAGAATTAAACATACTAATCACCACTTATTTCACACAACTCTCATTTCTACTTAGAATACAGTTGTTATATCTACATTTATTTTCACTCAAATTCTCAATAAATTCTTCACACATATTCCACATCTTGTATAATCTTTTTCTAACTTTTTGATATTTCCCTATATTCTCTTGGGTACTATTTTCCATCCAAGATTTCAAAAGAGAGTTTGGAATATCTTATTATTTTATAACTTTAATATATTATATGTATAAAGAATATAATATAATATATTAAATATAAAATATTATATATATATTTATATATATATTATATATTATATATTCTATATATCTATACTATATATATATATTATAATTATATATACTTATTATAAATATAATATACTATAATATACTATATTATATATATATATATATACTATATATTATATATGTACTAATATATAATATATAGTATGTTTATGTATATATAGAATATGGTTCAACTGCTCTCGAAATGGAAGAAAAGCAAATTTTTTAATTCGATAAAGAAAAATAAATATTAAAAACAATATAATGATAATGAACTTTTTAGTTAATGCTCACTATAGGCACCATTTTTGATATGATAAGACCGAATTTGAATTTATTGGATTATTGATCTTTTAGCACTGTGGCAGGTGTTGGTGGTGGTAGACCAGAATAGAATCAAAAGTATGGAAGTCGATAGTGAAGCCGTATTTAAAAATAAATGGAGTTGAGAGCGCTTGTTTAATATTAATAGTTGAAGGAGGCAGTGATGTGTAATGCCTTCCTAAGTATTTTGATTTGATATATTTGATGGGTGATGAAAGAATTGTGAGGGAAGGTGTTAGATATGGGAATGAAAGGTGAAGGGTGCCTATGCTCGAATGATTTTGTTTTGTTTAGATCTTGAAGAAAGTTTGAAAGGTTTAGCAGTTTGTGTGCAAAGTAGGGGTCTTAACAGTAAATGTAGATAAATGGGAGTAAGGTGATGGTACGTGAGCGAGGAGAAATGCCAGCCGTGAAAATTATATGTTGGTATAGGTGAGAATCTATAACAAACGTGTCTGTGTTTTAATAATTTACGGTATATATGTAGGTATGTTGTGTGGGTCTTAGGGAAGGTGAAATGTAATATTAAATCCTTGAGGCAATGCAAAGAGACATATAAATTTTGAGTGTGCTAGGGTTTGCCGAATCAGGGTAGGTAGGAAAAAAAGTACCAAGTCTGAGCGTCAGGGTTAAAACTATGGAATGGATTAAGAGGTATAATCCAAGGTACAATCTGTTCAGATAGATAAGTTTTAATCTTAAAAGGCGTGAGAAAAATGATGAAAATGAGGAAATGAAGTAGTTAAAAGTTGTGCGGTGTGAATAAGGAGGATATAAATGAAAATACATTAAGATAGTTTGGTCATATGGAAAGGATGGATGATAGTCGGTTAGTTAAGCGGATGTCTAGTGGTGAGAGTGCTGGTAATCGACTGGCTGGGGGACTGAAGAAAAAGTGATTTGAGTCAGTCAGTAAAGGAATGCCTGGAGGAAAGGAATGTATTTGGCAGATGCAAGAAGAAAGGTGCATAATAGGAGTGAATGACAAAATTTTTGTGAGAGTTTGTGGTTGTGGGCCTGTTCCAAGGGATGAACCCTACATTGACGAGACACCATAGTGAGGGTGGATTTTTTTTACTTCAGCGAGCTTTCACTTAAGGGTATTGAAGGGATTGTAGAGGACTATCCTTTAGACTTACGTCATGATCTACTTAGCTATCCTATTTCCGTGCACCTGTATACAACATCTAGTGGGAAGTAAAGGGAAGATAAAGGAAAGAGAATAGAAGTATATTCATAAAATATATTAATTCATAAAGGTATCTTCCTTATTGAATGTTACGTTGCTGTATATTGCACATACGAACTTCTATGACTCTTGTACAGTGGTAATATTGTTGAGCAATTTTTTAAAATATTTATTACTTATACCTATGACGGTATATATATATATATAAATATATATATTATATATATTATATAAATTATAATATATATATATATATATATTATATATATATATTGATATATATATATATATATAACGTTAATGCAGAAGTTAATATATATATATTTTATAATATATTATAATATATATATATATTTATATATATATATATATATATATATATTATATATGATATATATTATATATATATATATATTATAGATTTTATTATATAGTATTATATATTATATTATATAATTATATATATATATTATATATTATATATATTATATAATATATAATATACTTATATATATATATAATCATATATATATATATATATATAATATATATATAATTATTATATTATATATTAATATTATATATATATATTAATATATATATAGTCACCATTTTCTGAATGTTCTGCAAAGTTTGTGGTTGGTGGCGTGGATTAATATTTCACAATATTACATCATTCATGAAAAGTTTATTTAATGTAAGGTGGGGGGTTTGACACAAACTCTTGAAAAAAAACGCACTTTCACCCTCGTAATAAATTTATAATTTTTTTCTTCTCTGTGACTGACTAGAAGTTGAGTTGGTGTCTCTTCTGTCGAATGATGTTCTTTAAGCTTTAAGATTGAATATTTCTCTTCATGAACCTTTGTCTTGATTTTCGATTAGGTATTTAATTCTATTTTTAAATATTCAGATCCTCTGTGAAAACTCAATGAGTCCCGTTCGCACTTTTTTACCACAATGTTTCGTCAATTAAGAATCTAGATCAAAAGGATCCCTTGGTAAAGTCAGAAGTTAAGGAGTCGAGTTTGTATTGCGTTGGTTAGAGGCAGAAGCAGGTCGAGAATGTGTCATTAAAGATCTGAAAATGAAACAGACTGATTGAGGAAGAAATTCAAATGTTCAAACATATGAGTTATGTTAATTCATTTTTGTTATTACTTTTAAATTCGATGTTAGAAGTTGGTATTTTATATTTATATCAATTAATTTTCTTCTGATTATTATTATATTATTTTATTATTTAATTATTATTTTTATTTTATCTATTATATTATATTATATTTATATTATATTTTATTATTATTATTATTTATATTAAGTTTAAAAAAGTTGAGTTGAAAAGGTTATAAGAAAAAGTATGTTAGAGCACTTCCAAGTAAATCAGTTGATTATGTGAATAAGATGAAGCTGTATACAAATCTGGACGCGAATGACGGAAGCCTTTTTTAGTAGTGCAAGAGAAGGCTATTGATTTTGTAACGTAGGAAGTAAGATCATCAAATTTTAGTAAGTCGATGAGAAAGAAGAACAGAGTCGTATGGGTGACACAGCAGTTTTATAAACGGGTTTGAAAAGTTAAGCGTAGATAAGTGATGTATAACAATGACATAAGAGTGAGGACAGTCCTCAGCTTAAAGTTATGTTAGATGGTAGCAGCTGGAACAATGTCTGGTTATTAAAATATTTAGGGATATTGTTTGATAAAAAGGAACCGCGATGATGCGGGTGTATTGGGAAATTTGTGCATGGTAATAACGGTGACTGGTTATGCAATGAAAATCCGTCTAGTGTGAGAATGCTAAGGGATGAGTATAGTCGTTGGAAGGCGTTCCGTAGGATGGTATATTACATGAGGGTAATGTTAATTAACCTGTGTTAATTGACTATATGTGAGTAGCGGTCCTGAAACTATATGTTGTTCTAAAATTTTATCGGGAAATTAAGATCTAAAGTCAATGGTGTAGGAGCCCATGAAAAAACTTGGGGCACATCGTCCATACCTGCCAGAGTGTTAGTGTGTGAGAAGGAATTGATAAGAAATGAGGAATGACGTATTAGAGAGTTGTGGCATGTAAAGAGGTAAATGAGAGAATCATGCCGGTTAAATAGACAGAGAATAATGAAAGTATGATGAGATGTATTTGGTCATTGGAAAGGATTGATTGATTAGTTGGTGGTTAAGCGGAATGATATAGTGGGTGAGTTGTTCTTTGGAATCAAGCCGGCTGGAAACGTAAAAGATCGAGAAAAAGTTGACTGAGTGTCATGTAAGTCAGGGAGGATGAGAAATGTGAGTGTGATAGAGGCGAGCAAGAAGAAAAGGGCATAATAGAAGTGAATATGTGGTGTTTTGTGAGGAGAGTGTGGTTGTATTGGATCACTGGGCCAAGGGAGATGAACCCACATTGACGAGTACATAGTGAGGTCCTCGCGGCCGTGCAAGCTCTAGGGATGGATTTCTGACTGAGACGTAACAGATGAAGTTATGCAGGTGGAGCAAACGTTAGGAGGGAGGAGGAAGAGGTAGTCAATGTTTCAAGTGCTCGGCGTCAAAGAATATATTTAGCAATGTGGATGGAAAGTGCAAGGTTGCTTCAATTCATGGCAAATATCACACCTAACAAACCTATTGACAGCCGAGCTCGTGGACATTTTTAAATACCAATGTGGTGTCCCATTTTCGGATGATTATCTAACAAAGAAAAGACAACTCTCTGTCCTGGTACGTTATCATGTGAAAACTCCACCATCGAATCACTTTCCCAGAATAATACAACATCGAGAAAAAAGAATCGAGAAATACCTAAATAGGTGCCGGATTTTATTATGGAATGGACTCTTTCGAAGGAGTTAGATCTTCGCTCACTCTCTATAATCTACCTCTATGCAGTACTAATCAACCACAAAGGAAAAGTTATAGTACTGTATGTTTTATATTACATATTTATTATAAACACATTTATAAACTAAAAATAACAAACAATATGTTTCTGGGCAGAATTCAACCAGATGAGAGATTGGATTTACATTTACTTCAATGGGCACTAACTGATTCGGCTCGCGACGAAGTCAAAGAATGAATTAAAGTTCGTGACCCGAGGGTACACCGTATATATAACATGTGTGTGTTGTGACAGTGGTGCAGAGAGTTTAGTGCGCGTGGTTGTGTTGTCTGTACGTGTTGAATACATGTAAGTAGTTAGTAAGTTAGTAGTAGAACAAAAAATTGTCTAGCAACCACGGTTGCGAAAAAGTTTAAAGAACTGCAAAAAAACCGTTGCCAAAAATGCAGCTTAGTTCATCACTAGTATATATGATATATATAATATATATATATATTATATATATATATGAATATACTATATATATATTTATATATTATATTATATAATAATATATATATATATATAATTATATATATTATATAATATATATATATTTTATATATATATACTATATATGATATATTATAATATATATATATAAATCTTACTACTGGTCAAAATTAACGCACACCAGGTTAGTTGCGATGGATATAAGCTGGATAGAAAAGTTGTAAGAACGCGAAAGAACTCATTACTTGTGACCAAGCTGCACAGTAACATGGTGATTCTCCGACAAAACCGTGAGGGTGATTCTTAGAGTGTGAGCAAGGGCTGCAGCCAAAGACGGGTTTATCTTCTGTCCGGCAGTTTGGACGGTTCGCGATATGGTTGGGCGCTGCCAAAAAGTACATACAACACAAGATGTATTGGTACTCTACGGCTGCACGGGCGCGGGGTGTGTTGGGTCTGTCTTCAATCCGTGTATTGATCCCTTTGGATACGGAGAATGACCTGCCTGACACCGTCCTGGGCAATGCTCTCGATGACTGGCGAATGTCTCCTGGACAGTGATTTGATCCTAATACGTCGGTGCAGTGCTGCGAGGCCGGGGAGGGCCGTGGAGCTTATGCAGTCTATCCAATGCAATTTTCTGAATCAGTGCCAAAAATGTTCGATGGGGTTGAGGTCCGGACTATATGATGGCCACTCCAACGCCGTAATTTGAACGCCTCCTAGAGTGTCGTTCACACCATTGGCCTTGGGATGGTTGTGCATTTGGCATGCTTAGGACGAAAGAGTCACGATGTTAGGGCATATGGCCGACATATGGTTACGAGGATCTCTTATGATATTACCTTACGGCCTGCAGAGTCCTCCATTCGAAGTATGTGTAACATCCGTATAGGCCACCGATAAAGATAGGTACCTCCCAGACCATACCACCGACCCACGCTTTACCAACATGCGACAATTGCAGACATTGCCATTCCAGCGAACCTCCGGTCATGGTATACGTATTACTCTAAGCACGCCTGTCGAGGCAGTACAGAGAACTCGACTCGTCGCTTAAAGAGATCTTTACCCAACGTCAACGGTCCAACTGGATGTTTCTCGAGCAAATGCCAATATCGCCCTGTCGATTGTTGCCGTGGTAGTCGCGTGTGGACTCCTAGTGACAGGCTCCGGCAATAGAGGCGACGACAATAGTCGGGGCGTGGGTAATTATGTTCCGCAAGGCGTCCGACGCACTGTAGGTTTCATCACCCGGGTGGGGGTGCTGGGTTTGTACCTCTGCCCAGCGTGGTTAGCGTGCGATGTCGTGCGGTTGTGTAGGGCGCTCGTCGGTAAGTGGCTGCGCAGTAGCGGGGTTTATTGAAGATTGCGGGTATTCCGGTACGGGTGTTCTGGTTGCGCCAGGGGTCCTACGTTGCGAAGGGTGGCTACGGATGTGGGGGACAAGTGGGGTGTGTCCCCAAGGGTTGGTGTCGCCAGATAACGCCGCCCTTGGAGGGAATAGGAATAAGAAGAAGACACCACGAATTGTGTGTGTGTTTTATATAATAAAAAAAAAAAAAAAGGTTAAAAATGCAGGATAAAATTCAACTTACGTAGAAGCAAATAAATTGAAAGATGAGTAAATAGGAGAGATAATTTCTTTAGTGTTAATTTCAACTTTCTTTATAGAATTACCTAGTTTACTAGGTTAAGAGGGTGCTCTTTTGGTTTATGCTATTTCATTATTTTTTCAGGCAGCAACATGTTGGCTCACTTCAGACAAAAAGGGGAGGGAGGTCGCTAAAAGATGCCCTAAGTTGAGCTCTGTTACCCAGTTTTATGTCGGTAACAAAGTTCGAACCAAAAAATGGTTTTTTCGTTTTTTTTTCAGTTTCATTTTCTTTTTGAAGGTGATTTGTGAAAAGATAAAGACGAAGAAAAATTGCTCATTGAGTAGTATTCAAATATTCAAGTATGAGGTATACTAAATAAACAATAGTCATTGATGATTTGGTATAAGTAGTAGAATTACCTTCTCGGGATGTATCAGAGTTTTCGTTTACAATACAGTTAGGTAAGTAGCTGAAGACTGCTGGTGTGGGTAATGGTTTTTGTTAGGCTTTATTTCACTAATCTTTACATTGTACATGTAACATATTTAAAACTTTAAAATTAATGCTTATATATATGAAGAGTCCGTAATGATTACAAAACTCAAATGTGAGCTTTAAAGGATGGAGTTAGCTGCAATATTGGTGATGATTAATAAAAAGTATTAGAAATTAAAATAACCAAGACTGTAAGTGAAGAGGATGATGGTGACATAAATTAATATGGCGTTTGTTATCAGCTTTTGATCTAACACTTAGTCCCCACTCCCCAAGATGCCCCAGGCTCGATCTTACTGACTAACCTTAAAACTTACTTGTTCCTGTGACTACTGTTCATAGCCGCCTCATTATCACCATGGGCTCATCGCGTGGATCAGCCACATTTAATTAATTTAATTTAATTTACCTTTTATGTCCTTAAAAAGAATACGTCACACGACTTTTCTTTGCAACATGGCAGTTTTCTAATTCTGATCAAAATAATTTACTGAATAAAATCGTTACTGGAAAAGTCTAAAACAGAGTAAGAAAACATAATGAAGCCACCAATAAAAATATATATTGAAATATCAAAATCGTAAAGAATATAAGAAAATATGGAAAACCCATAAAAGATTTGAATACAAACTCAGGGCCTTCCACCTATGTTAGGAACATTGAACCAAAAAATGTCCCGAATTAGAGCAAATTTTATTGCTAAAATATAAATTTTCTTGTCCTAAATAAATAAATTCTTTAAAGTAATTGAATAAAAAAAAACAAGATTTTTTACATGCCTTTTTTAGGGCTGTTTTTTTCAATGAAAAAAAAAAAAAAAAAAAAAAAAAAAAAAAAATAAAAACGTTTTTTTTTTTTCTATTTTAGAAAAAAAAACCAGCTTGTTTCTTTTTATTTCCTTTCCCAACCCTAAGCGTGAGTAACTTTAACCAACTGATAGGATCATCATTGTATCTAGTCGTTTTTCTATCCTTGGTGTAGTTTTCAATCATTTGCACTACCATCTTATGGTAA
Source organism: Trachelipus rathkii (assembly GCA_015478945.1). Lineage (NCBI taxonomy): Eukaryota > Metazoa > Arthropoda > Malacostraca > Isopoda > Trachelipodidae > Trachelipus > Trachelipus rathkii. Next base: position 16,022 of record JABUQX010035336.1, read on the forward strand.
TGCTTGTGTCAACATGCTGCATCTACTGATGGGTGATTTTACTGCCGGAGTGGGAAATAGTAAAAATGAGGTGGAGAGGATATTGGTGTGGTTTTTTGATAGATTGATTTACCAATTAATTGATATTTTTTGATAAAAACATCAAATATTTTATAATATGTTACATGAAATGTAGTTATTTTCACCGTTCGTTTAAACAAAATGTTCAAATATCAATTAATCGCTTAATCAATAGATCACAGATGCCAGGGAGGGGCTGGGTGTGTGGTTTGATCGATTGATCTATTGATCAATTTATATTTTTAATAAAAATACATATAATCGCGGAGATGTGTTGCGCCTGCTTGCGCACGCGTCGGGTCCCCCGCACACTTTAGATTTCGTGATGACCTTCACACAATCCGCTACCAATCATTGATGTAGCATACATTAATCAAGTCAAAAGCAAGTTTTGAACATTTCTACGAGTTTCAATTGAACCCGATCCCTCAATGGGCGTAGTATCACGTTACTTCGTCTGTGTCGAGGTTACATCATATGAAAGATTTATACCAACTTTCATCCTTCTACGACCATTTCCAAGGTTTAAAGGCTCAGCCCCATTCCTCGATGGGCATAGCATCACGTTACCTCGTCTGTGTCGAAGTTACATAATAAGAAAGATTTAAGCCAACTTTCAGCCTTCTACGACCATTTCCAAGGTTTAGGGGCTCAACCCCATTCCTTAATAGGCTTAGCGTCACGTAACCTTGTCTGTTTTGAGGTTACCTCAAATGAAGAGGGTGTACCAAATATGAACGGGATATGATGTCACTTAGAAGTATCTCCTCAGATATAGAACAAGTGGTACCACTATAATACGTAACTTCGTCTGCGACATAGTTACGTCATCACCTATAAGTATACCAAGTTTAAACCCTTTAGCTACTCTCTAAGAAGTACCGCCTCCGATATCGAACCAGTAGTTCCACTACAATACGTAATTTCGTCTGCGACGTAGTTACTTAATCACCTATAAGGATACCAAGTTTCAATCCTTTACTTCCTACCTAAGAAGTATCACCTCAGATATCAAACCAGTGGTAGCACTACAATACGTAACTTTGTCTGCGACATAGTTAAGTCATCCCCTATAAGTATACCAAGTTTACTTATATACTATACTATACTTATATACTATACTTTACCTACTCTCTAGCATATATATATATATATATATATATATATATATATTATATATAATATATTATAATATATTATATAATATTATATATATATATATATATATTATATATATAGTATACTATATATATATATATATATATATAGGCTCTATAATATATAATACTAAATATATATAATATGATTATATATACTATATATAATTATATATATATTATATATATAATATAAATATATATTATATTATATATATTTATATATTATATATATATTATATTATATATTATATATATATATATATTCATATTATAATATATATAATATATATATATTATGTATATATTAGTATATATGTGTGTGTGTTGTGTGTGTGTGGGCGTGGCGTGGTGTCTCGTCGTGGCGTGGTGGTCAAACACTTGCACGCATATCTGCTAGGTTCCAGGTTCGATTCCCAGCAGGGTGAAATGCTTAGGGGTTTACATTTAACTATTTTAATATATTGCGGTTTTTGCAATTTTCTGTGCCTTTGGCCCCCGGTTTCAAATATCAATCGCTGCGCGTTATCCTGTGGCCCGAGATTTCCGAGTGTGGTCTGGAGATGCTTGGCATGTAACTGTATTGATTAATCTGCTTGCTTGTATTTGCCTTAAGTTAAGTATAAGTTGGTCAGTGTTTTCTTTTTCTTTTTTAGCTCATCGTGTGTGTGCGGTGCTTGTGTGGTCAAACATCTGTGTCTCTTACTGCATTTACTGCTAGGTTGTGTATTCTATGTGGTGTTTCGTTATCCGAGCGAGGGTGAGAAATTTATGTGTCTTTGGTGGTTTTTTTGTTTTACTAGGTGTGAAGAATTGTAGATGAGGTGTTGTGATTGTGCACTATTGTTTATGTTTTTCTGTTAAACTCCGGAATGTGGAATCTAAATAGGAATCAGATTGCGCGGAACTTTTGGCCAGCCCGATTTGAGCGGGCAAGAGCTTGGCATGTCCTGATTGATAACCTCTTTGAGGCAAGGCAAGAATATTGGTCCGGGTGCTTCTTTTAGCTCATCAGGCGTGGTTGGTCAATCACTTTTAATCCATATTCTGCAAGGGTCGAGTTCAAGTCCAGCAAGGATAAATGCTTTAGGGGGTTTTAATTACTATCAATTAGATTGCGGTTTTATTTGGCTATTTTTCTATATATATATATATATATATTATTTATTAGTATATACTATATATCTATATCTATGTAATATAATATATTATATTAATATATATATTATTATGTTATTATATATATAGTTAATATTTATATATAATTTATATATTATATAACTATTATATGTATATATATTATATATATAATATAAGTAATTATAGTATATATTATATTATTTAATAGTTATATATATTTAATAATTAATATACTTAATTTTAATTTATTAATAATAATTAATTTTAATTATTAAAAAAAATTATTATTAATCAAAAAATAAATAAATAAATTTTATATATATTTATATATAATAGTATATATATATAATAGTAAATATAGTATATAATATATATATATATTAATATATTATATATATATATATATTATATATATATATATAATATTAATATTATAATATATATTATATATATATATATATTATGTGTGGTGTTTGTGTGCGTGTGTTTTGTGTGTGTTGTGTTGTGTGTGCACTTATTAACGTATGGTGGTCTCTTCTTTAAGCCTACACAATTAACGTACTGAAATTTAAATTTGCCAGACGCAAATACACCAGCAACGGAAGGCACTGATTTTTTGAAGTTATCTATTTTTAGTTAATCGAACTTCAGTTCCGTAATTATCTTTCCGGTGATATTTGGTTAAAACTACAACTTTTGGTTAAAAACTACAATTCATATCTCAAAAACTACAATAGATAACAAGGAAAAGTAAATACATTGTTTGGAATCCTGTAACATTTTTAGTGCGAAATATGTATAAAAAAAAAAAAAAAAAAAGAAAAAATAATTCTCAATTAAGTGAGAATCAAAAGGCGAAAAGAGGCTATACCTTTGGAATTCTTGTAAAAATTTTTAGTTAGGAAAATGTACCAAAATAAATTCAATAAATAATAAAAAAAATATTGGCATTTTTTTTTTAGGAGCAGGGACATTCGTATATATATATATATATTAATAATATATATATATATATATTATAATATATTAATAATATATATATATTATATATATATCTATATATTAATTTGTAAAGGTATTTACATCTCGGCAAATGTAGGGGCCGAGCGACGGGGAACACAAGGGGGCGTTTTCCATAACCCCGTAGGGGAGGTGGTGAGGAGACCCGCGACACCCAAAATCCAAAGAGCGGGATTCCGAACCCTCCCCGGAGGGGGTGAATTAGTCCTACCCGTCGTTCCCGGAAGGCCGAGAGACCCCAACTCCTGCCAGCGGTGCGGTATACCCTTGGGGTATTCTTTAGTTAAAAAAAAGCAAAATTTAATAGAAAGTCTATAAAGTTTTAGATCTTAGTAGAGTTAATTACTTATGTATCTCTAATAGGCTTCTAATCATATTACTATAGGGATTTATAGTTATGTGCATAAGTAAGGATATTGTTGTTGTTCATGTATTATGAAGTTTTTTTTACATTTTCCTATGTAAAATTTTACCAGGATTCCAAAAATGTATTCTTTTTCGCTGTAGCTATTGTAGTTTTTGAGAAGAATTTTTTTTTTTTTTTTTTTTATTTTTTCCGCTCTAAAATGTTTCTGCAGGTTTCCAACAATGTATTTTTAACCTTTTTTCCCTGTATCTATTGTAGTTTTTGAGATATGAGTTGTAGTTTTAAACCAATTATCACCTATCTTTCTAGTAAGGGGAAGGACACAAAGTATTGCGGTAAACTTATCTCTTTAATAAAAAGAAGCACAAAGTTTCCGAATGTTATCTTTTTAATAAAAGGAAACATAGTTTCCGATTTGTTATTTCTTTAATTTTAAGTAACACAATGTTACTATGAGGATTTAAAAGTCCATAAAATATTATTTATTCAACAAAAGGAAGTAACGAAGTTATCCTTTTATTGAGATACTCTTTCTGGTAATCTTGAGGAACAGTCTTGGTTTGAGGAACAGTGGAACAGTGGTTGAGGAACAGTGGTTTACCAGCCTTGCTCAATTATTATTTTTGAATTTTTCGTAAATTGAAGATTCTGTAGTCTTGGTTGCTTAGCCGGTTGTTTACCTTACTGTCTTGAGACTTGAATTTTCTTGTAATTTTAGGTTCTGATCTTCCTGTGAGCAAGCGAGTGAGAAGTGAGAGTCTGAGTCTGAGTCTGAATCTGAGTGAGTGAGTGAGTGAAGTGAGTGAGTGAGTGAGTGAGTGAAGTGAGTTGATATGATTACAAAATTGAATGGCATCTTCGTTGTTATTAAAAGTACACAATAAGGCAGCTGGAGAGCCTCCTTTCATGATTCATACAATCTTTCTTTCGTATTCTTTTATTCTTTAATAAATTTTAATCTTTTAATTAATATGTTATGACACAACGCTAATATACCGGGAAATCACGCATAACTCTTTATTTTTTTACAAAATAATAAATATTAATTAGGATACTAATTTACCTTCCCGACCTCCAAGACTGAGAGTGCTAAGTTATATTACCAAGTGTCTATATACAAAGAAAATAATAATCAATTCATCAAATTTGTATGCACTTAAGTTGGGTTGCATTTGAAACTAATGCACCGGCAAACACTACAATATACCATTTCTAAATAAGAATACAAAAATAAAATAAAAAAATAAATATTATCATACAATGAAATGAAAAAACTACATCTCAATTACTATATCCAGCCATATCTTGATTATATCTCGTAGATATAAGCCTAATAGTCAAATATTTTCAAATGCCCATCGAGAACGATACTGAATACTTGTTTATCCATAAATGAAAGTACAAATCAAAGATATAGAGAGTATCCCTGATTATATCCGCAGATATTAAGCATACATACCAAATTATTTGAATGCACGAAAATACAAAACAGAAAATTCATCAAATAATTTATATCAATATATCGCACATAAGTTGCTTGTAAGGATGTCCTTGACGTAATTGATTTCTACATAAAGGAATGTCGTTGTTGTTGCACTGGAATCCATTTTCAATGGATCATAGAGAAAGCCTTGAAGGTTCTATAGAAACCAAAATGAGTTTCTGACAACAATCCAAATATTAAATTAAAATGATGGAAAGAAATCCATACGAGAAGGAAGAGTTGCTTTGTATGACGAATAGAAATCCTTGGAAACTTGACATTTTTGGCAAAGAATTTGAGTCCATACACGAATATGCTCTATCCATATTGGGACAAGGTAGAACGAACTTACCGTACGAAGAAGAAGCTGTGAAACACTTGGATGAGACATACTATGGAGATCTTGAAAACTTGTTCGCGTTCATGGTTTTTTTTAGAATTTAATGTTCTACAAATCACCACCGCATGGGTGTCATTCACCTGGAGCTTTTTTGGAACGAGGTGAAGAGTAATATATATATATATATATATATATATAATATATTATATAATATATATTATATATATATTATTATATATAATATATATTAATATATATATTATTTATATATATAGTATTATATACATATGCAATTATATGCAATCTATATACACTGGGCGTCACGCCCAGGGGGATTTAGAAGGTCGAATGGCAGCAGTTTTTTTTTTTTTTTTAAGGAGTATTCAGTTTTTGTAATTGTTAATTACATAAAATTGTAAAAATTACTTAAAACAGCAGGAACGTCACTTGTTTTTATGCTATGAAAAATTTAAGATTTATATTCAGAATTTTGCAAGGGTCGAAAATAAAGACATCTGCGGGTAATAAGGGTGTTTATAGTCCGTCTAGGTCTTCTTCTTGGAGCTTTCTGATTTGGATTTTATTCTTTTGGAGACGATTTTTTTTTGTTGAGGAGGAAGGAGTGGCTGGGTGTTTTTCTCCGGTGTCACCAATTTATGTAGGCTCTCAAATTTACTCTCTTTTGTAAACTTTCGATACTGGCTTGGGCTGCGCCTAGCGTTTACCTCTCTTACTCAAATCTTCTTTTTGAATTTTTCGTAAATTGAAGATTCTGCAGTCTTGGTTGCTTAGCCGGTTGTTTACATCACTTTCTTGAGACTTGAATTTTCTTGTAATTTCAGGCTCTGATCTTCCTGTGAACTTGCGAGTGAGAAGTGAGAGTCTGAGTCTGAGTGAGTGAGTGAGTGAGTGAGTGAGTGAGTGAGTGAGTGAGTGAGTGAGTGACTTATAAGTAAGTATCTCAACAAGGCAGGGAAGTCTTTGTATACAATTTCCTTAGTACTTATGTTAAAAATTTTCTTACATAAATATTGGCATAGGAACAAACGTAAATTATATTTTAGGATACTACATATATATCATCTACCACTTTTCCCCAGAATGTGTGTGAGGTGAGCAACATTTACCGGAAAAAGAAAAGCAGTAGGAGAACATGACGTAAGTCCCGTCCCTTTCATACTTTTAAGTGAGAGCTTGTCGCAGTCCAAAAAAAATCCACCCAAGGGCTTCGCAAGATCACGACGGAGCCTCACGGTGGTTATCTCCTCAATGTAGAGTTCATCACTTGGGTCAGTCCCCACAACCATACCACCTCACAAAAACACCGCCATTCACTCCTATAAAGTACTTTTCTTTTCGCCTCTGTCAAACTCTCATTTCTTTCCTTCAGACATTCCTTTTATGGCTCAATCCATTTTTCTTCGCTCTCCCAGCAGGTCGATTCCTAGAACACTCACCACTATATAACCGCTTAACCAACCGAGTATCATCCATCCCTTCCAAATTAAAAAAAAAACAATTTAATGTACTCTCGTTTATTCTCTCACTTACTCCTTTCTTCACACCAAACAATACGCTAATGCGTTTATTATTCATTTTATCAATTCTTCTCACAACATGCCACTAAAATTGTCCATCTGAACAGATTGTACCTTAGATCTATACCTCTTATTCCATACCTTAGTTTCACTACTATACATTAACACAGGTAGCAACATACCCTCATGAAAATGCTTAATTCATCCGACTTAATCAATTTGCATCCACCAAGGATTTAATTGCATCAGCCACCTTCGTACCATTCACAACTTACCTACTACACACTGTATCATCCGTTGACTTTTCATCTAACAAATATTTAAACTCCGCTATTTGTTCCAATTACTCACCATTCAACATCACTTCACACCAGGGACTCTCCCTACACTCACTACCATCACCATACTCTTACCTATAATTACTTTTAAATCCCTCCTTTTACACACCCTGACAAACCCCCCCTCTTTCAATCATCTCAAGCGCTATTCAGATTCGACACACAAAACCAAATCATCCACGCACAATAAGAAGGACACCTTCCACACTCTTTCATTTTCCATCATTCTAACAAGTTCCCTTGCCACCCTACCTCTGGTTCTTACATCACCCCATCCATATACAAATGAAATAACTAAGGATATATAACTCATCCCTGTCTCTTTCATATATATAATATTTTATATATATATAGTATATATATCTATATATATATATATATAATATATATATAATATATATATATATTATATATATATATATATATATATATATATATAATATATATATAAAATTATATATAGTATATATATATATAGCATATATATATATATATCTATATTATATATATAATATATATTAAATATATTATATATATAATACATATATATATATAATTTATAGTATATATATATATATATATATATATATATTTTACTATATATATCTATATATATAATATATATATCTATATATATATATATATATATATATATATATATATTTGTACAAAATTAACGCACCACTGGCTCATATGACGTTAACAGGTTACAGAAAGAACCAGAACGCTGTGCAACTTTATTATGCAAATAACATAGTATCAGGAATACAGTATACATGGCTGTAATAATGTTGTCGGTGTATAGGGTCCGCCATGGCTATAATTCAGGTAAATGACAAACCATGTAACTCCAGCTTTAGCGACTGGGGTAAAGTTACAGCTGGGGCATGCTGAGCGTGGTCCATTGAGGTGTGAATTTATACACTACATCCATGGAAAGGACTGAGCTTCGACTAACGCGTGCTGGGTGAGTACAGATTATCAAACTCGGTGCCAATAGGTGCGGGTACTGTGAACTTGATCGACATTTTGGTGTAGAGCACACAATCATTGCACGGTTCGTGGACTTGCACCACGACACCTAGGAGCACGCATGGTGGCCGGGCCATGGTAGGCCACGCGCCACGACTGGCGTTGAATACCGTTTTAAGCGTATGCGGGCCGTAAGAGACCGCCATACAACAGCAAGGCACCTTCAAATACAGCTGCAGGAGGTACATGTAACCCGTTTGAGTGATAATACAATACGTCAACGCTTCGCGGAACATAATTTAAGGCCAATGAGGCTGGTCATAGGACCACGACACACTAGGAAGCATCGACGGGCGCGAATAGCATTTTCCCGGGAACACCTACATTGGACAGTCGCGATTGGGCGAATGTGCTCTTTAGGGATGAATCCAGAGTCAGTCTCTACACCTCCGATCGGCGATCCAGAGACTATCGAGGACCTAAATAATGAAAGGTACGCGCAGTGTAATATGCCTTATTGCCATTTTGGAGAGGATTCTCTAATGATTTGAGGGGGCATATCTT
>JABUQX010035336.1:30000-57571 GCA_015478945.1 Trachelipus rathkii
CCTTATTTCTTTTATATATAGTATATATATATATATATATATATATATATATATATATATACTGTATATATATATATATATATATATATATATATATATATATATATATATATATATATATATATATATATATATATATATATATATATATATATATACATTAGCACAACTATAAATAAATGTAGAAATAAACAAATATATATATATAATATATATATATATATATATATATATATATATACATATATATATATATATATATATATATATATATATATATATATATATATATATATATATATATATATATATATATATATATATATATATATATCGACTTTATAAAAGTCTTTTTTATCTAGATCGGGGTGGTCAATTGGCTATTGCAAAGAATGTCGAACAAAATGTAACGGACTAAAAAGTAACGGAGGAAAAAATAACGGAACTTATTCGGTGCGTTACATGAAAGAAAAAGTAACGAGTTCGTTACTCCGTTACTCAAAAAACTAGTTCCGTTAGTAACGGAGTAACGGAGTAATGGATCGTGCCCACCTCTGTATATATATATATATATATATATATATATATATATATATATATATATATATATATATATATATATATATATATATATATATATATATACATACCATATATATATATATATATTTATATATATGCTCTCACTCTCTTCATATATAAAAAGTAAAGGACTACAGATTTAATGAATTTGTGTTGTTCTGGTCAGGCTCAAACCACACTTCTATGATTGTTTAGAAAATTCTGTTGTCTCAACTTTGACCACTTCAACACACAGCACCGCCAATCATTTTCTTCTTACCGCCATGCAGCCGGTGGCTCGATCAACCATCCACGGACCTTCAAACTAGGGTTTGTGCCACGAATTGGTGCAGTGCGATCAAAGATACATTTCTAAGTGATTCGCTTCAGTGCCGTTATAATATATGTATTTATATATATATATATTTTTGGTTATATATATATATATATATATATATATATATATATATATATATATATATATATATATATATATATATATATATATATATATATATATATATTTTTAGTACCACCACTCACGGGCAATGCCCTTTTTAAGGAGGGGCAAAAATAAATAAATAAATAAATAAATAAAATAAAAAAATTACATAAAGAAAAATAAAAGAAATTAAAATAAATGAAAAGTAAACCCACCCTGACCCTTGCCTAACGCAGTCCCTCAGGTGGGCGCAGACCTGGGACTTAAATAGAGGAAGATTAAACATTGCAGGAAAAACAGAAGGCAAGGAGTTCCACAAAACAGATGTGGCTGGAAGAAGGAGGTACCATAACGAGTGATCCCTGGGGTCTCAATATTCACACAATTTTCATGAGAGAACAAGGCACCTGTTGTGTTACGAGGAGACGCTGACGCAGTGGTGGAGGAATGCGAGAGGTCAATTCTCGCGAGCACCTGCATTGTAATACCTATAGAAAGAGATAGGGCACCTACGTCACGCCGCAGAGAAAGAGGGTCAAGGGGGTGAGGGTATGGGACAGTTTATAAGCCTGTAGCCTTAGCTTCAACTCTATCCAAGAGAGGGTGGAACCGGATCCACCCCAAAGGTTGAGAGCAATATTTCTTTCATACTGGGGTGAATAAGACCCTTAAATAACTGGAGTAACTGAGCAGAAGAAAAAAATTCACACAATCTGAACAGAATTCCCAGACTTTTTGAGGCCATTTAACCGATGTGATGTGAGGTCTCAAGATAATTCACTTTTATGTTCAGTCCTAGAATGTTTTATGTTGTTTACGGGTAAGACATGGGGAGCCGTCAAAGGGATAGGAAAGTTGGGAGGTATTTTAGAGAGGGAGATATGAAGAAGTTGAGTTTTCAAAGAGTTGAACTTCACAAGATTACGTTTACCCCACTGAGAAATTCCGACCAAATCGGCAAGAATTGAATCGGAAGCTGTAGACGAGAGGCAACTCTAGATACAAACGAAGGAGCACATTTGAAATAAGTGGAGGAATGGAGAGTTGAATAATCAGCATAAGAGTGAACAGAGTTAGAAGTGAAGCTAAGAAAATCGTTGATGAAAAGTAGGAATAAAGCTAAAGATAAAACAGAACCCTGAGGAACACTACAATTAATAAGAAAGGAGGGAAGAGGTTGCTCCATCAACAAGAGCTGAAATGGAACGATCTGAAAGAAAACTAGACAAGAGTAAGCAAAGCGAAGGAGGAAATCCAAAGGAAGGTAGCTTAGAGAGTAGCGACTCGTGCCATACCCTGTCAAAGCTTTAGATATGTCAAGGCTACCACACAAGACTCCCCATGATCATTTAGGGCAGAAGACCATAGATCAGTTAGATAGGAAAGGATATCTGGTTGATCGAGCGTCGGTATACTGACGATCTGAAGAGAGGGAATGAGATTCTATGTGATCGAAGGAAATGAGAGTTAAGGAGAGTTTTCAAAGACTTTGAGTACTCAGCATTTATGGGTGAGAAAACCGGGTGCTTAAAAACTACGTTTTAGCAAGGCGTTCTTTTTGGGGACGTGGATGGCCTAGTTGTTAGAGCATCCGGTTGTTGTTAACTCAGCAACGTGGAGTCCAGTCAGGAATCCGCTGACGAAGAGTAAAATCTTCTGTGACGCATTTATTTAAAATGTATATATATATATATATATATATATATATATATATATATATATATATATATATATATATATATATATATATATATATATACTATACTTTATATATATATATATATATATATATATATATATATATATATATATATATATATATATATATATATATATATATATATATATATACTATATATATATATATATAATATTTTAATATATATATAATATATACTATAATAATATATATATATAACAAATATATATATATATATATATATATATATATATATATATATATATATATATATATATATATATATATATATATATATATATGTATATAAGGTACCAATGGGTGTTGTAAGTTTCTTTGGTGGTGTGATGCAGTGCGGGTGCGTCTGCCAGCCTTACTCCCAATTTCTTCATCTCTTCTCTATTGCCAGAATGATCATGATACTTTGTGATTGGGGTGTAGCGGATATCCGCATCATTTTCTCTATCCGCATCCGCATCTGCATTAATTTTTTGGCGGATAGCGGATAATATTCATCTATGAATTATGAGAAATGTGTATAATGCTGCCTTTCAAAAATCTAAATATATATATATATATATATATATATATATATATATATATATATATATATATATATATATATATATATATATATATATATATATACAAATATGTATATATTTTTATATAAATATATATGTATATATAATAATAATAATAATAACTATATATATATTTATAACTAATATATATATATATATATATATATATATATATATATATATATATATATATATATATATATATATATATATATATATATATATATATATATATATATATATATATATATATATATATATGTGTGTGTGTGTGTGTGTGTGTATACCGTAATTGTTACATAGTATAAAATTTATAAAGGATATATGTAAGTGCTACCAAGATTTCTGGTACACAGCTGTAAGAAAATCTTGTACAAAGAAAGTCCTGTTTCCGACATAACTGTTTCTTTCTTGTTGTATATTATCAAGGTCACCGAGGTGACTCTGGCCCTCAACGGCTGTGCCGATGGGAGAGAGGGTATTAAGGAAAAAGAGCCAGGAGAGAAAACACATTGACACTCTCTCGGTCCAAAAACTGATACTGTAATTGGAGTCAGATTTAAAGTATTTAAAGATGTAAACATTTATTTTTTAACAATAGTGAAATCACTTATTTTTTGTTCATGTAAAATAGTCATTAGAAGTAATTAATAAAGAAATAAATAAAGAAGCGTTTCGCTATTCCAAAACCATCTTATTATTTGCTATATCAAAGTGATCTCTTAAAATAGGGCCAATTAAACATTATAGAGATCAGTCGTTGTATATAGTTTGGTGGACCCCAGGACAGTGACAAAAAGCCCCCTTTCTGATCTGGGGGGCGCATAACAAGAAAAAAAAAGTGGTGATATTGAAAGTGAAAGTGCCAAAAAAAAAAAAAACAATAAACAAATATAGTGCTAAGTGAAGTGACTCATATACTGTAAAAAAAATAATTAACAAAATAAAGTCTAAGTGCGTTGGTACAATAGCTCTCAGAAACTTTATTACATAACGAATAGCGTGAAGAATCCCGTTATTTTAAAAGTCGCTAGTCTTGTGAAAAAGAGCTCCATTTTCAAATAATATCACCGGCAAAAAAAAAAAAAAAAAAAAAAAAAAAAAAAAAAAAGAGACTTTAACATGCCCAGCCATAAAAAAAGATCTCCCCGATTTAAGACCGTGAGGGGTAGGGGAAAGTCAGGTACTACGTCAAAAGCATCTGCGAAAACTTCGAACGTTTCTCCCTCTTCCCCCAAATCTCCTATTAATAGAGAAGAAAATTCGAATTCGGATGGGGAGGGAAGTCAGGACCTGCACACTCCGATACGAGCAAGATCTGTTACCCCCACAGTCTCCCCCTCTTTGGTGGGGACTCCAAAGACCAGTCTGCCTATCGGTGCCATTCCAAAGTTAGATGTGCGTAATATAATGACCTGGTTACACACGACTATAACTGTATTCAAACTTAATGGAGTAGATGATCCAAAAGAGCGCGTGAGAATATTAGCCTCCGTCCTCCCCCATGATATCGTAGCGACCATCAAATTTCCATTGGGTGGAGATTGCTTTCAAAAGTTAATTGCGGCGATAGAGGAAGCTTACGCTCCCAATCTTAGAAGTCAAATCAGTGAGATTTTCAAAAAGGAAAAAAAAAAGAACTCCCTTCAGTTTACTTGGCAAGAGTCCGTGATGTTATATGAAGAATAGGATTCGATCTGCTCGCTGAAAACAGTGCTCCTTTTGTGCATGAGTTGTTTATTAATGAGCTTCCATCTCGCATACAAGAAAGCTTAATGACTCTGGCAGACGATAGCAGTCTTGAAAAAATTACAAAAGTAGCAGATAACTTATATAAAAACTTTTATAGGAATGACTACGAAACCCCCCATGAAAGAAGAGGGAGGGAATATTGGGGGGCGGTAAATCATCTACAAGGAGAACAGTTCCCGACCCAAGAGAGATACTCACATGGAGAGAGTAGAAATACGAACAATAACAACAATCCTCCGGTCTCAGAAGAGGAAAAAGTAAACAAAGAGTTCTTTCGAGAGATGAAAGGCCTTCTTAAGTCTCTCACCAAGGTCGCAGGGCAGCTGAGTGAAGCCGCTGCCAAACCGAATCGAACAGAAGAACAACCGTCATTTCAAAATAGAAGAAATGCTCCTAGAGAACGTAAACAAGGCAACACTGTAAGCACGGAGCTGTTGGGCGAATTGTGTAAACCACACGCCAGATTCTTACATCGAAGCTATACATGCCATTCGGAATTTTGTCCCATGTATTCCTTGGTATTCCCGCCAAATCGAGAAAGTCAGCAAGCACATGAGTCAAACCCCCAGGAAAACGCATCAGAACCCCCCTCGCACAGGAGTTAGGGGGGAGGTGAATATTTTAAATGAAAATGATCGTATTTTTAATTATGGGGATTTTGCTGTAGTAAATAATTTGCATGCGTCAACTAGTAGGTTTAATAATAATAATAATAATAGTTATGTTTGGTATTATAATGGATATAATAATAATAATAATAATAATAATAATAATAATAATAATAATAATAATAATAATAATAATAATAATAATAATAATAATAATAATAATAATAATAATAATAATAATAATAATAATAATAATAATAATAATAATTTAGCTGGGTGTAATTTTAAGAGTAACGAGCGAAGTGCTCCATGGCATGTACAAGAAGGTTATCCTTCTTCTAACAAAGCTCTGAGTATCCCGACTATTGATAAGAGTATCGATGTAACCCATACGATGCTCTCGCTGGCCTCTAGCGGCGCACAAGATATGTTAACGACGGATGCTCTGACAGGAGAAAGTCCAGTCATAAATAATATTTCTGTATTAAATAATGTAAGAAATTATAAACTTTATACTATGGTGGATAAAATATCAAAGAGAGTCTTTATTATCGACTCCGGTAGCGAGATCAATTTGATTCCTAGGGATGGGGACGATAATATATCGATTATTGGTCAAATTAAAGCCGCCAATGATACCGTAATTGACATATACTCTCGCGAAATTGTTACAATTAATTTTGGTTTAAAGAGAACTTATAATGTAGAATTTTTAACAACCAGATTACCTATTTGTATTCTAGGAATGCCGTTTTTGAAAAAATTTGCTTTCAATATTAATTTTGAGACAGATATGTTAACTGATACTCAGAGCAAGGAATGTATAAATTTGTGTGATAAAACAATTTGTAGAGATAAGGCTTTTATTCATACTCTCTCTCAATTTTCTTCTTCTGTAGCTCCTAATGAACTTTTTAGCGATATACCTATAATTAATAATCTTGTATTTGAATTTAAACATTTATTTATAAATTCATATTTACCGGAAAATTTTAATGTTCGTGAAAAGCAACTTAAAGCTTGGGACGACCTGTTCAAAGAATTTGGGGGAGGGGAGAGCGCTGAGTCGAAACTTAAGAATAGAAATGGGGGGGATACCTTTGCTTTACGTGGGGGAGAGGAGACTCGCATTCCAACTGCTATCTTGAAGGAATTAGCTTCACTATCTAATATAAGCGGTGTTCCAATAAAACTTAAACCTCGCCGAATCCCTCATAAATTATTCGAACAAACAAAGAGGGAGTTATTAAATTTAGTAAAAGCGAAAGTTTTAAAGAGAGCGCCATCTCAATGGAGTTTTCCCATCAGCGTGCTAGAAAAGAGTGGGGGAGGGGTACGAATCGTATGTGACTTTCGAAAGCTTAATTCAGTTGCGAAAAATGATGTATTTGCTATGCCTAATATAAATGACATATTTAGTGCGCTTCATGGGACAAAAATATTAAGTAAAATTGATGTTACGAACGCGTATTATCATTTGCCTTTGGCAGAAGCCGATCAGCAATATTTTAGTATCAGCACTATGCTCGGGAATTTTTCTTTTAGGCAATTGCCGATGGGATTTAAAAATTCGAGTTCATGTTTCATGAGATTTTTAACTATATTACTTCAAGGCATTCCCGGTGTACACGTGTATTTAGATGACATTTTGATAGGGACCAAAGATTTATCAGACCACGTGGTGGTATTTAAACAAGTATGAGAGGTCATTATTTTAAATTGTTTAAATTAAAAAAATGCAATTGGGGTAAAAAGCTTAAGTTACTTGGGTTTCATTGACCAAAATGTAATTGTTTCTGTTGTCGGAAAAAGTGGATATAATTGTCTCCTCCTTAAATCAAACATAAAGAAATGCATTCATTGTTTGGTAGAATTTCATTTTCACATAAAATATCTACATGTTTCGAATCTTGCTACCTTTGTATAGTTATTTAAAGGAAAGAAATAGCTCTAATAAAAATCACGTAGTCACCGATGCTGAGAAATCGTTTTGAATATAAATAAGCTATTCGTGCAGTAAACTCTCAGGTTCCAGCGTGGTATATCTAAGTTCATTACATGCAAATAATAAAGCACTGGCGCTTACACCCAATAATTATCATGGACGATGAGGAAGCACTACAGTATATGCACGATACATACGCGTTAGTATATAAAATAAATCATGCTAATGATGTACAAAATTATAATGCTAGGTAGAGAACTCGCTATTTTGAGTACTTTCAATATCACGATGGAGTTAATTTTGAGAAATCCGCTCTGCATTAAAATATTTGCCTGATAATAATATTGCCCAGGATGAGGATGACGTAGAAGAAAATGCAGTTCCAAATAGTATAGTCTGTGACTCCGCCCACTTAGTCACTACAGCCAATGGTGGTCAGCTGGGACTATATAGCGTATCAACGTGACTTTATTAACGGTAATGAATGAAAGATAACCATTAAGTCTGTCTGTTCGAGATAAACAGCAGTCGCGCTAAACGTCAAATTGCAAGAAACTACCAAGTCAGAATTAAATCAGTGATAAAAATGCCGGTTAACCTCGCATTTTAAACGAGAATTAGGCTTCAGAAATTGAACAACAACAATCAGATAAGTACCTTAGTGATCTGATGGCGAAGAAAGAGAAAACAACTTTAAAGTTAATAAAACAGAAATTATTATAACAAAAAGGAGATAGAATTATTATCAGATGTCTCAATAAACTTTCTGTGAGTTTTGCGAAAGAGTGTGCAGAACGTAATCAGCGAATACCATAATAAAGGACATTTAGGGGTGAATAGAACCCTCCTTTGTATAAAGAATGAGTTTGTGTTTCAGCACATGCATAAAAAAATAAAACAGTTTGTCCGCACGTGCTCAGCCTGTCAGAAAAATAAAACGGTACCAGGTATAAGTCCTGATTACGGTGTCTTTAAGGAAGTGACGAAGAAGTTTGAACCCGTTCATGTGGATATTCTTAAGTTACCTAATGCGAGAGGGTACAAATACCTACTTACGTTAATTGACCGCTACAGTAAGTACTTGTTTGCTGTGCCTCTCAAAGAAATAAATTTGGGAGAAATATTGAATGCATTCATTCACGAGCTATTTCCGTTCTGTGGAATTCCTCAGGTAATTATTTCGGATTTAGGTGCGAATTTCACTAGTCATGCTCGAGGAGAGTCTGCAGAGCCGTGGGAATGGATCACCGAACGCTACCCAGCGACTCAAGGCTAGATGTAATGGCTCGCGAATCAGAATTTGCTGGCTTGTCTGACATGTATGTTGCAAGAACATGATTTAAGCCCCTTCCGACTATTCGAGCCTCTGACCTATGGTGTTCACTTTGAGAGCTCTCTTAGTAACAAAAAGTGGTCTGGTCACACCCTTGATGTTTGGCAGAATATAGCAATACTAATTGGATTAGTTGATGCTGCTTCAGAGACGGCCCCAATAGAATATAATGCATATGTTAAAAAGCTAGCCGCCCTTTTAGCGCAGCCGCTGGCTCCACACACCAATTATAAAAATCGACACGTCTTTGTGCCCAAAGGGTTGCATGATGCAAAATTTGTCGTGGTACGGCAGACACAGTTTAATGTCGGCAAATTAGCTCCTCGCTATGTCGGCCCTTTTAAAGTTATAAAAGTTAATAAACAGAACGTACTTATCGAAAAAAATGGGAAGCCTCATTTAGAAAATTTAAGAAACGTTCGCATATATTATAACTTAGTAGATTTAGAAAGAGAAAATAACACCTAAAAAAAAAAAAAAAAAATACTAATCCTTTTTCTTTCAGATGGTAAAAACGCCTGAGGTGTAGGTGTTGCATAAAAATGATTAAAGGGTTACCTCCAGTAGGAGTGCTATTATTTTAGGTGAAAATTGTTGTTTTACTCTCTAACTTTAGTTGCCACTGTCTCTCTATCTAAACTTTTTATAAAAACTGTCGGAAGAGGTGTTACAGGCAACTTTAAGATATTTCATTATGTACCGTAATCGCTATAGTATAAAATTTATAAGGATATATGTAAGTGTACCAAGATTTCTGGTACACAGCTGTGAGAAAATCTTGTAAAAAAGTCCTGTTTCCGACATAACTGTTTCTTTCTTGTTGTATATTATCAAGGTCACCGAGGTGACTCTGGCCCTCAACGGCTGTGCCGATGGGAGAGAGGGTATTAAGGAAAAAGAGCCAGGAGAGAAAACACATTGACACTCTCTCGGTCCAAAAACTGATACTGTAATTGGAGTCAGATTTAAAGTATTTAAAGATGTAAACATTTATTTTTGAACAATAGTGAAATCACTTAATTTGTGTTCATGTAAAATAGTCATTAGAAGTAATTAATAAAGAAATAAATAAAGAAGCGTTTCGCTATTCCAAAACCATCTTATTATTTGCTATATAAAAGTGATCTCTTAAAATAGGGCCAATTAAACATTATAGAGATGCAGTCGTTATATATATATATATATATATATATATATATATATATATATATATATATATATATATATATATATATATATATATATATATATATATATATATATATATATATATATATATATATATATATATATATATATATATATTAAAAGTAAGTCACTTTCAAAGATGGCAGAAACACTCATGCTTGAGATAGATAATAGATTTCAAACTCTGCAAAACGATAACGCATGTGCAATAGCAACTTTTCTAAATCCTGGCTACAAAACCAAATTTCTTGAACCACGTGTTTCACAGAGATTTAAAATTAATTTAGGATGCCTATGTGATGAAATGCTGATAAAGGCAGAAATATCACCAGCCAATAAAAAGCAAAAGCACAGAAACAAACACACAATTACCATCTATTGGCGATATCATTGCCGAATCCATGAACGTTCTTTTGGCTTCTAGCAGCGATGAAGAGTCTTGTTCAATGTATCAAAGACAAATCATGTTGATCGACGAATATCAAAAGCGAAAAGAAACTGGCAGATGAAGAATCCACTGGTTGTTAGCATGATATTAGCGAAGTTGCTACATCTTGCAGAAGTCGCCAGGAAATTCTTAGCATTCTCTTCAACAAATGTAGCTAGGGAAAGTCTTTCAGTGGTGCAGATCTCACTTACGACTAAGAGGTAAGCAAACTCTGCCCTAAAAGGGCTCAGAAGCTTATGTTTTTGAAGCATAATTTGAGAATTATTAATTTCAAGCATTAATATACATAACCTTTTTCCAAATGGGTGGAGGCTGGGGAAGGAGGTTGGTGGGGTGCCAAAAGAGTTTGGTCCAAGCGTCCTGCACTCTGTGAACACAGGTATATATATATATATATATATATATATATATATATATATATATATATATATATATATATATATATATACTCTTACTCTCATATATATATATATATATATATATATATAAGAACCTGTAGCTAAAACTCACAAAGCTTTGGAGATACGCTATCCATCCGCGATCAGGATGGGTGGTTTCTTCTCCACATCCACGTCGCGGATGGTGAAGGAATCCCCATCCACTTCACCACTAATATATATGTATATATATATATAATAATAATATATATGTATATATATATATATATATATATATAATAATAATAACTATATATATATAATAATATGCTATATATAAAATATGTTTAATAATAATAATATATATATAATAATAATAATAATATATATATATATATATATATATATATATATATAATAATAATATATAATATAATAATATAATAATAATAATATATATAATAATAATAATATATATATATATATATATATATATAATAATAATAATAACTCTATATAATAACAATATATATAATAACATATATATATATATATATACATATATATATCTATATATATATATATATATATATATATATATATATATATATATATATATATATATACTATCTCATTTATCGCTAACCCAACTTTACCTCTGGCGTGACATTTCAAATTTATTGCTTTAACAATTTCTTCTCTATGCATAAAGAGGTTTTTATTAGAGTAAGCGATTTTTATCTTTTGATTCTTCATCCCTCACAACTTCTTTTCTGTTTCTTAAGTCTTTACGTAAGTAAAATGGGGGTTTACAATAGTTTTCCGTTTTGTTAGAATATATAAATAACCTGTCGCCTCCGTTTTCTTTCTGCAACCAGAACTTTAATCAACACATTCGCGTTACTTTCAGAGCTCTCAGTCAACATTTACCTATTACGTCATCATCACAGTTATAACCCGGGTACTTAACGTTCTTTCTCAATGTTTTGTGGAAAGTGATTTTCTTTATGAGAATTTGGATATGTCTTGGTAGTTTTTAAATTTATATATTTTTAATGCATTATAAATATAAAAGTGATTTCTAATAATAAAAAAAATGTCTTTCTTAAAAAAGTGAAAAATTCATATATTGAGAAAGTGTATATTTTTACAGTATTCCTTTTTTTAAAAATAGCATTGGTTTTTAAGATCTCAAAAACGTAATATGTTCCACCCCCTATCGTCAAAAATCTTTATGCAATAATAACTTTGTATTTTTTTATGCAAATTCATTAATATTATTATTTTTGTTTTTATTTTTTATTATCATTTATTATTTATATTTATATTTTTTTATGTAGGTTTCTTGCCATTTTGCTCAGGTTCTTGGCTTCTTCTTGTTTTGTGAATAAACGAGAAGACTTAACTATATTACTCCTCCTACGTATTCCCAGAGCCTAAAGTTGTGACCTTACGTGCGATAACGCCTTCTTCAAGCTGTTCTCTCACTCCAGGGCCTTCATAGAGGCTTACTACAAGTCGTCGTTGCGATCCTCAAGGCCTACAAGGGTTCCTCTCTCAAAGCAGCATCCACGCTCTAAATGGCCTATTGTTTGCTCAATATTATTATTATTTATAATTTGAGGGCCAGTTTGTAAAAAACCACAGTGATATGGAAGCCTTTGCTTCTGCACCACTGAAACAATTGTTTTTGAGGTCATGGCGCCGGTTTTCTTCATATTGTGTATGTCCTTCTTAATTTTAAGTATTTTTTAATTGTTATAGCTAGATAGTCTGATCCGACAGTCCCCTGTGGGTTATTTTTTAAAATATTTTCAATCATTATACTACGATGTCCAAACGATGAAACTGCTTCGAATATTAATGTGACCTTGGCTCCGGCTCAAACTCCCAAAAATGCAACTACATATAATGGCAAATTTATTGAAAATGATCTTGACCTTACATACGTTCTCTTTGAATTACAAATGGAAGCTACCAATGAAAATTATCGCTTTAGCGCATTATTAGGTATTTTGTCTGTCAGGGTCCTTCAACGTCTAAGAGACGTGTTATCTCGATTGCATTCTTTCAACCAGCCATACATTGAGCTTAATAATGAATTATTAGATAGATTAGTCATTTCGGACTCAGATAAAATAAAACAATTACTTAAAAATGAAAGTCTCGGCGACCGGCTGCCTTCTGCCTTGCGTTCGACATGATAGGTTTACTTGAAGGTCCTCCAGTTGGGCCTTGCATAAACATTGTACGGCAGTTGTTCCTTCAGAAGCTCCCCACCGAACTCCAGTTCCAGCTCGCCACTGTAGATCCAAATAATACTTTGCACGAACTCGCTGCATATGCAGACCGTATTGTTAAGGCAAATCCTATGACGACTCAGAACATACAACCTGTTGCCTCTTATGTATCAACCTTGCCGCTAGGTCTAGGGTCCCAACTACCCACTACTCCGCAGGCGCAAGGTTTAACGAATGTAATCAATTCTCCTTCTGCCAATACCGCTGTGCTTGAAGCACGTATTTCGACATGATACCATTTTTTTAATCTAATGAATAGAATTCGCACCCTTCAAGCTCGTCCTACTTATCCCCAGTCTTACCCTCCTCCTCCTTCTTTCCCTCCCCCCATCCTCGTTCTCCTCCTCAGCATCGTCGTTTCTATCGTCGGTCACCCACCCCATCTCGCCAATCTGCTGCAGCTCAACCGCACCTTCAGCCTCAACTCGCACCATCTTCTCAAACTTCTGCTGCATCTCCCACGCACAACCAACAGGGAGTATGTTTAACCATCAGCGATGGGGTGACCGAACCCGCAACTGCATTAAACCCTGTGCTTATAATTTAAACCCCGATGCCACACCATAAAAACGCACGGTGTGGCTAATCCCGCGTCCAATCTTCTTTGTGTTTACAACCCTTCTACCGCCTTCTCTTATCATTCGATACCGGATCTTCCTTCTCTGTTTTACCTCGTTCTTTCTTGCAGAAGAACCGTGCCGCAGAACCTTTGGGTTCATTGCAGGCCGCTAACGGTTCCATCATTCACACTTACGGTACCAAACAACTTCATTTCACCCTTTCTTTTCGCCGTGACTTTCTCTGGAACTTTGTTATTGCCGATGTTACTCTTCTCATTATTGGTGCCGACTTTCTTTCCCACTTCAATATTCTTGTTGACCTACATCACAACGGCTTAATCGATTATGAGACTCAGTTCTCATCTGCCTGCATCCGTGCCACTTCTTCCATCAATGGTATCCACCTTCCTTCAGGTAACAACCCTTTCGAATCTCTTCTGTCTTCCGACTTTCCCGATCTTGTCTCTCCCATCTCGACCTTCCCGGAGGTTAAACACAACGTCGTTCACCACATCGAGACGAATGGGAGACCTCCTTTCTCCCACGCACGTCGTCTTGCTCCTGACAAACTTCAAGCTGTCAAGCAGGAGTTCCACACCCTGCTTCAACAGGGCATCATACGTCCTTCCAAGTCCGACTACGCCTCCCCTCTTCACCTTGTGCTCAAACCTAACGGTGACTATCGCCCCACTGGCGATTATAGATGCCTTAATGCCATCACACGTCCAGATAGGTACCCTGTTCCTCACATACAGGATTTCACCGCCAATCTGTCTGGATGTAACATCTTTTCTAAAATAGATCTTGTGAAAGCCTTCTATCAGATTCCTGTCCACCCTGCTGACGTTCACAAAACTGCTGTAATAACGACTTTCGGTCTTTTTGAATTTCTACGTACTCTTTCGGCCTTCGGAACGCAGCGCAATCGTTCCAACGTTTTATAGATTCAATCCTCCGCGGATTGTCCTTCGTATTTGCCTACATCAATGACCTGCTCATCACTAGCTCCTCTCCGGAAGAGCACCTCTCTTATCTCCGCCAAGTGTTCACAAGGTTAGTCGAATATGGCATGCGTGTCAATACTTTGAAATGTGTGTTCGGCGTCTCTTCACTAACCTTCCTTGGACAAACTATCTCTTCCGAGGGCGTCCATCCCCTCGATCACCGTGTTTCTGCCATCCGTTCCTTTCCCATTCCTACGAGACAGCACCAACTCCGTAGATTTCTCGGGATGGTCAACTTCTATCACCGTTTCATCCCGTCCACTGCAGAAAAACTTCGTCCCCTTAACTCTCTTCTCAAACCTCCAATAAAAGGTTCCTCGGCCTCTATCACCATCGGTCCCCGCCATGCCTTCACCTCCATCAAGGAATACCCTGGCTTCTTCCATTCTCCTCGTTTTTTCTTCCGCTTCGGCACCGCCCCGGATCCATACCAACGCCTCGGATTATGTGGTAGGTGCTGTCCTGCAGACGTTTTTAGACTGTGAATGGCGCCCTTTGGCGTTCTTTTCCAATAAGCTTCAGTCTGCTGAGGTCTGCTACATTGCTTTTGGAAAAGAATTGCTAGCCATTTACCTCGCTATAAAACACTTCCGTTATTTCATCGAAGGTTGAGAATTTCATGTTCCACTGATCACTCAGCCCATCACTGTCATTCCATACGCTCTAACAGGTAAAACATCCCACCGCGGGTCCCATTCACCTGATGTAATACGCGTCAATTTCACGTACGATATTGGCCAACGAATCAAGGGCAAAAACATCCCGAGATGCCTTTCTCGCATTAAGGCGAGGCCTCTTTTCCTTCTCATCAACACGTAAGATGAATATCCCGCCTGCCAGCAGCGGTAAATAGATCGACGTTCCCAGCTAACTCCCACCTTCGAGGTACATTCAAAGTGTGGAATGTCGGTTCACCTCTACTCTCTATGGTGAATTCTTTCCGTTACCTCGTGCCGCCCGTTAGTAGCATCCACCAATGCGTCTAGTTCTTGCTTAACACATTCAACAACGTGCTGGCCAGGTCAGCGTGATCTTAAAGAATCAAGTGTTAAGGTGGGACAACAATTGTTTCATCTCTCCAGAACATTAAGCCTAATGGACTCAACAGTACTTAAGTTGCACAGCGTCAAGAGCACACTACACAATGCTCCTGTCAAGCGTCCTTCCTCACGTTAACGCGTCGACCAAGTGCACCATCAGACTTGTTTGTCCTCTAACCTTGTCTTCCAACGGCTACAGATCACATCTTACCTGCATCCGACAGCAACCCTTGCTGTCGAAGCCATGCCTTGCAAACATGATCAAGTGAGACCACACTCCAGCCTTTCGTTCAAGTCAGGATGCGAATTCGGTACGCCCTTCTACAGCTAAAGACAAGAGGTAGACTTTCATATCCTATCTTCGGAAAGACCGTCATGCCTCATTGTGCCAAACGCCTTCGCTCCTCATTACCACCACCAGCTCAAGGAATGAAGAGCGATTCCACTGTCATAAAGCTCTGATAGGCAAAGTAAACCCATAAAATGTCAGGTGAGACTCTCCCTGATCCCCTGGATCGACTGGTCTTAACAAAGAGGACTGCAGTGAATCATCCCGCGAACGTGTACGTCTCCGCCTTCATCCCTGGGAATTCATCCTTCCTCTCTCCACCACTTCGGAATCACACACCTACCACCCGCCTTCGCAGTGGCTGATCTTGAAGTCTTCCCTACCTCGCATCCGTTCGTGCTACTTCATCTCTGCTGCGAACTGAAATTCGAACTCTCGGCTCGTCACGATCAATTATACACCCAGCCCCGATACGACGGTCCCTTCGTGTGTTGCAGCGCCGCAAGTACTTTTCCCTTCAGAAAGGATCCAAAGGGAGAACATTTCGATTGATAGGATCAAGCCAGCTTTCCCAGATGCTGAGTCCCCGCTTTTTCAGTTTGAATGCCACTACGCGTAGTGCCATCCACACTCTTCTCTTGCTCATGCCACAATACCTTTTTTCGCTCACCACGTCTCGCTTCTCTTCCAATTCCCCACCCCCCCCACCTAGTTTCCTCTCCTCTCGTTGTCACCTCCATCCGCTACCCCCTCCTGCTCCATTCTCCTCCGTTAAATCCTACTGGTCGCGTGCAGTCTCCCCTCATCCTGTGGTTCGCTTTTACGTCCGTAAGACTCCGTTCTCGCTGGATGGGAAATTAGAGCTTCTCGTCTCTCGTCCTCTTCTCTCTTCGTCTCTCTCCTCGGTCTACCATCTGCGTCTCTCCTCTCTTTCTCCTCTCTCTCTCTCTCTCCGTCTCTGCTCGTCTCCGTCTTTAGGCGTCTTATTGTGTATGGCACACATGTTATTGTCTACATTCAAATATTGCCTTAAACAATTTTCTCTATGCACTCAAGTTTATTTTGGTAACATTTATCTCATTGGACGAGTCATAATTTGTTCGTAAGTTTAAAAGCTAATTCGTTTTACGTAAGTAAAAATGGGATGTGGCAATAATTTTCGCTTTGTGCTAAAAAAAATAGTTAACCTGGTCTTTCCGCCCCCCAGTTTCACTTTCAACTTCTCAATCAATCAACCCAGTCATGACTCCAGTGCTCCAGTCTTGTGTTTCCGCCTATAATTACAGTTCATCATCACAGTTAATATGCCCGGAATCTCGACTTTCTCTCAAGTATTTGTGAAAGTATTTGGTTTTGATAAGATATGGGTATGCCTGGTGGTAGTTTAAATTATATATTTTATGTATTATAATTATATAAAATTCTAATAAAAAAAAATATTTCGTAACAAAGTTGAAACGATTAATAAGGACAGAGTAATTTACAGACTGCTTTTTAGAAGCATAGTTTAGAAGTTCAAAGGAAGCCTAATTGCATTTGTGCTCATGTTTTTCGCTTCTTGTGTAAAAATTCGAAAATTAACCACTTAGCTCCTCCTACGTGAGGCCGCAAAACTTTGCAAAATATAAAATTCTTTTTTAGTGAATTTTTAATATGTCGAATGTTAAGAAAGAGATGAGAATGATAAGGAAGTAAGAAAGAAAAGTTTGCAAATAGAAAATAAAGTTACGTCTCTATAGTGACTTTTAACTTGGTAAAGTCGCTAATCAGTAAATAATCCTCCTTAGGACTTCAAGAGATTAGCGACGGACTACACTGGTATCTCATCATAATGGGCTCATTCCGCGTACCAGCCTACATACCATAACCGCCTCAAGAACCCCCCTACAAACTCTTAGCACCTTTATTCCGTCTGCAAGCGCACATTCCTCGCTCTAAACATCTTAACTGACTCAATCCATTTTTTCTCAGCCGGTCGATCCCAACACCTTCACAACTAAATACCCGCTTAACCCAAACTGGGATGCTTCTTCAATGACTAAATCACTTAATGCACTCAAGTGTTCTTTCATTTATTCCCATCTCACAACCACTACAACTCACAGCTTCATTTCTTCATATCAATTCTTCTCACAGGCAAACACTCTAGATTGTCCTCGAACGACTTTGACTAGAGCGCACCTCTTATTCAACGTAATTTCATTATAATAATGCATATGACAGTATACAACATACTCTCAATTAAAAGACCTAGCGCACATAAGACAGTCCCTCACTCCACAAGATTAATGACTAAAGCCACCTTCCTACTCCCTTTCATACTACATTCTCTATCATCCCTTCACTTTTCAACCAACAACATCACAAAGAATGAAATATTTAAACTCAGATACTGTCTCAGTGTGCTCACCTAACAGGACTTCACACCGGGAATCTCTCAACGGTCATAACCGGAAAAACTTACTCTTATCTACAGTTACTCAAAACCCGTATTCCGCTAAACTGCTACCAAACCCGCTACCAACTCACTACCATTAATTGAACACAACAAAACCAAATCAATCCGCACAGCTGGATAAACAACGGCACCCCGACTGTCTTCGTTCTCCACAGTCAAGCATCTTCTGCCACCACCCCCAACTCAATATACTTCATAACCACATCCATAAAAATAAAAATCCATGGACATAAACACAACCTTACTCATTCGCATTGATATTAAGAATTAAATTAATAAGAAATTTAAAATCATCATTTACAACTGCCATTATCCTACACAGCCTTCACAATCGTCAAACATGACTTCGATTATATCAGAAGCCACACCAACACATAACACTAACATTGAACGTGTCCGACAAGTAGCTCCTAGTTGATCTTATGCGCCTGTTGCACCATATAACATAACACAATATTCTCGCCCTCTCTCTTTCTCAATCATATTTCATGTAAAATTGGGATCCACACATTACCGCTCTATCACTTCAGAACGACCTTCTTCACGCAGTCAGTCCTCAGTCACTAGACGCACTCTCCACCAATAATTTATAAGTATAGTTAATTTATAAGTATATATATAAATATATATATAATATAAAGTAATATAATATAGTCAATTGCGATTAGTGAAGTATAAATATATATTATAATATTATATAGGCCTATAAAATAACATAATATATATATATATATAAATATAAATATAAATAGTACAATTATTAAAATAGATATATAGGAAGTAATATAATAGTATAACTATAATACTAATCGATATAGGCCCATATAGAGAAGATATATATATATCTTTATATACTATATAGAGTATAACACGTTACAGAGTACATATATAACATATACTATAATATAGGGCTAATATATTTTATTAGAGATATATAAAAAAGTAGCTATTAATAAATAAGTGACAAAGTAATCACTAATAATATATATACTACTATATAGACATAATAGTAATAAGAGCTTTAGACCGTCTGACCTATAAATAATACATACTAAGGATAAGAATTAGAATAATATATATATAGAATATATAATTATATAAGTGAATATATATATATTAT
This sequence comes from Trachelipus rathkii, assembly GCA_015478945.1. NCBI lineage: Eukaryota > Metazoa > Arthropoda > Malacostraca > Isopoda > Trachelipodidae > Trachelipus > Trachelipus rathkii. Next base: position 49,709 of record JABUQX010035336.1, read on the forward strand.
AGTAATTATACTAATATTTAGATATACTTGAAAGAAACATGTTTAAATAAATATAAATATTGAATGTTAAAAACATATTATTTGATAAAAAATATTATATTTAATTAAACTGCTTTTCACTCATTACTATAGTATAATATAATAATTCGATATATATATATTAATATAATATATAATACTATATGATAGTATATAATACGTAATAAATATATATAATAATATGATTAAAAGATAATGTGATATATATATATATATATAATATATATAATAAGTAATATAATATATAAATAATAAAGTATATAATATATATATAGTATACTAATATACTAATATAATATAATATAATAAATAATATATGTATGATAATATATACAACTACGAGTATACTATAGTTAGAGATGATATAAATATATATATATAATAATAAATATATATATAAGATAATATATGAGATATATATATAAACTATATATAATAAAAAAATATATATATATAAGTAGGCGCCAGCATCCCGAAAGATCAAAGCTAACGTAGCATAAACGAGCTAAGAAAATAAATAACATTTTTATTAAGCAAGCAATTTCATCCAAGTGAAATTTAAAAAAAAATATTTTATCTAATATTAGTTTAACACCTAAATATTAGTAAAATCAGTCTGGCAAGCGTACTCTCACAACCTTCCATCCTGCATAATCGAGACAAAGTACCAATAGGTTGTTTATTTCCGGAGAAAATTATTGTCTTTATCATACTCCTTTTTCGGAAGTTCGAGCCGCCGGAGACAGAGGGGGGGACGAGGTCCCCCCTTGTCCCTCGTAGCCGTCCGGAAACCACTCTGTCCATCTTTGTTGCTTACCCGCCGTGGGGTATCCTTTAGTTAAAAAAATAAAAAAAATCCATCATTTAAACCTTGGCGCGCTCCCTCGGAGTAGCGACTCCTTCTACTAAAAAACGGTAATTATTATACAAGTTGTCCAACATTTTTAACATTAAAATTATTGAAAAAGCGTTTTTTTTATTTTATTTTTATGTGCAGAGGTAAAAATGTTCCTGATAATAAAATGATAATTTATTTCGGTAGCTGTTTATACAAGGGTTGTTTTTAGTTAACTATATTGTTTATAACACACAACACCAAAAATACTATAGTATAGATATATAAATATATGATAAATATAGCTATATAATAATAATAATCATAATAATATATATATATTATGAGATATATATATAATATATATATAGTATATAATGATAAATATATATATATATAGTCACTCCATTCTTCCTCCCCAAGACGGGGTAAGGTGCGTAGCATGCACTGATGCAATGGAAATAGAAATGTAGAAGAAATTGGCGCAATTCGCAAGAAAGCCATCTCCTACCGCCCCCCTTTAAACATATAAAATACCGTCACATATAGTAAAAATCCACCCAAGAGCTTTCACTCATTACCATCCTCACTGTGGTATGTCGGCAATGTAGGGTTCATCCCTTGGGCAAGGTATCCACAACCATACCGTACCCTCAACAAAACCCACGCCATCCTCCTATTACACTTTCTTCACCGCCACTCACATTCCCTCTTTCAGGCTTCTTTACTGACCAAACCAAATTTCTCGTCTCCGCATGCGGCCGATTCCCATACATGCCACCACTATCATCCGCTAACCAACCCAACATCACCATCTTACTAGAAGAAACCAAACTATCTTCAACATTACTTTTCATTATATTCTCATTATCTCTTTCAACTACAAATTCTAATCACGCTCATTCCCATTTACAATCTCAACACACCAACACGCCGCTAAGGAGTGTCATCTGAACATCAGCGACTCTAGATCCTAACGTCTTAATTCAGATCCAAGTCTCATTATTAAGCGGTAACATAAACAGGTAAGCAGACATAGTCCAGCTTATGTGGTAGAGACCATGCAGCGCAATCAAAAGACTATCCTGTACACCGCACCAATGAGTTAATGCATCCAGCTACCTCCTGCATTACACAACTTCTATACACTCTGGCCATGAGCCGTTCATTTCAGTCCAAAGACTAAAAACCACAGATCAACGGTGACAAAGTTGTCACCCTGCAGCAAACACTTCACGAGATCTATTACCCATAAGATTTAGGCTTTTCATCTGCCTGAGGATATATTTCACGAATGATCGACAGGTGATAAAATTGGTACTTATCACAACAGGGTGATAAAATGTTCACCCATGCCTTCGCCGCCGCTCTTACGACAGATGCACCATTTAGTCTAAATCTGGCAACCTGGCGTATATTTATATTTACCATTTCAGCTTTCTTCATATATTTAGCACTTTCTATACTTTCTGGCACCCCAGCTAACGTCGGGTACGTTCCAAGATCACATACTTAGTGAGTTACGTTTCTGGTACTGGTTCCAATGACCTCCGGTACTTTCTGAGGTACTTTCCTGTACTATCCAACCTCAACGAGCACTTATCTGATACCCTCCAGGGCTACTCCAATCAAGTTACTCATTATTTTCGTATGACATCAGCACCGCGAGAAAAGTCACGTCGTTTGGCCGCAAAGTTTGGAAACTGGTTCATTTAGCCGCCGATTTCTCGGCAATGTCATTTTTCCTCGTTTTACGCTTTTCGGATTAAAATTTTTCAACAGCATTATGAAAATTATTAATAAGTTATATTATATATAGATTATATGTATATATTATTAATATATATTATAATATATAATTATTATTATAATATATAGATTTATGGGGGAGGTAATAACCTAAGCATAATCAAAATATTAATCCTCAATAATAATATTGTTTAGCTAAAATGACTACTTGAAAAAGGCCTAATTTATAGTTGACCGAAAAATAAAATTAACTGCAGAAGCAAATAGAAATTGAAAAATTTAAACAACGAATAGTACTCATGAGAAAAAGGAATATAAAAGATTCGGACAACGAGATAATTGAGAATGAACTAAATGAAATACTTCTTGTCCCACATCTACCAAAGATAACTAATCAACTTTCCAGTGCCGACAAAGAAGTCATTTTATTCCTTAAGAACAATACTGAAATAGGGATTAAAAGGCCTGATAAGGGAGGTTGTTACTAAAAGAGAAGATTATCAAAAACTTTAAAAATATAATTTCAGATAAATATATAAACAATGTCTAAATAGGAAAAGCGATGATCTGAATTAAATGCTTTATCTCGCCAAATTACGGACAATAAATGAATAAAAATTCGAAGAATGTCTAAACAACGCCACTTTATGCTGCTTGTCGAAAATTCAACAAAAATTCAGAGAACCCCTTAAGACTCATATAAACAACGCAACTGTACACCACGACATGCACAATATTTAATGCATTATCCGTCCGTACATTGACTCTAGGAATATATAAGTACTGAAGAATTTATACTGTAAATAGATCTGAAAACTTAACACCCTGACAAATATATTCTTAGATTGAAAGCTTATTCACTAAACGACCTGTAAGTATACAATTGAATAATATGGACAGAATTACAAACCATTCTTCATACAACTCCAAATATGAAAAATCTTGTTTTAAAAAAACTTTTAACCAAAGGCACTACTATGACGCCTTTGAATTGCGATGAAAAACATTATTGCAGTGTGGATGTGTTCATGTCCCCACTTGGACCAAACGTGTGACTTCTACATGGCATATTGAGCACTTAATAAGCAAAAATAATCTTCAGTCCCAACAATATAGCGATATTTGATGACACGTCTATTTCAAACGTGAATGAAGATGTAAATGTCTTATAGTGAAGATCAAAATTTAAGGTCCTAAATTTACTTTTTGAAAAACTGAAATAACTCATTCCCATTTTTAAACGTTAACACTCCAAGTGGAGCCCTTACCACAAGGATTTACGTCAAACCTACTGACAAAGGCCTATATAATTTAATTCAGTCACGACTGTACCCTCTACAAAATCGCCCAATTAAAAACTTACTGCATATGCTTCGCATTGCTCAGAACTGAATTTGACCGCAGAGCCTCTCAATTAAAAACGAATCTTACTAATAAGTAACTTTCAACCATATCACTAATAAAATCATTAAACTAATAAAGTAAGAAATTGGTCGAAAAAAGCAGAAGAAAAAGGGACAGCTGAAATCTTTTTAGAATCCCGAAACAGAAAGTCGATTATGATGAAAATAATCCGGTTGAAAGAATAGTTCAGTCAACAACATTCAGCCAGATCAAACAAAGAAATAAAACATCTAATTTAGTACGGCAACGGTTGAAACTTCTTTATTTTCTTGAAGAGCTATCGGACTAAGGAGAAAAGTGAATCATCGTGTATAAGGTCGGCAATTAACTGTAATAAAGAGGCGTAATCCTCTACATCGGGTAACCACTATTCCTCAAAACTCGCGTCCACAACAAGATAGCAGGCCCAGTAGATATTGAACACTGAAGAAGAACATGGAACTCCCAAACCCAATCTCGACATTTCTAATTGACATCTACAGTCCGAGCCCGGCGAAATTCTTTGAATTGAGGCGCTGATCTCTCTAATAAAAACAAGGATCACACAGCCGATAGCAATACAAATAGCATGAAATGGAAAAATCTTTTAACATTTGTTTAATAGCTAAAATTCTCCTCTTCGATCATTTATTATTTAAGATCTCAGATGTCGTTATAAAAAACTAATTGTTACTCCACAATATATTAAATAACATTATTTTGTTTCACAATGTTAAATACTCGGAACTCATCCCGATGAGGCTGAAGTGGCCCATGCTAATATAAGATTAAAGGTCAGAAAGGTGTTTTGGTTATCAGAATGCCTAAAAAAACCAATCATGGAAGCGGTGAACCTTAAAAATTGGAAAAGCTTGTAAAGCTCATATATTGATTATTATTAATTATTATTATTATGATAGATTAATTAATGTATTTATATTATTATTTAATTATATATGATTATTATATTATATGTTCTTATTTATAATGATATTATATTCATATTATTATATTATTATTATTATTATTTTTATTATAATATTATATATGATATAAGATTTATATTTTGACTATATTATTACAGTTATAATTATAATTATTATTTTTAAATTGAGTTATTATCAGTCAGATTATATATGATTATATATTATTAATTATTAATTAATATTATTATATATTATTATTATTATTTAATGCTATATTAATGATTAGTATAGTACAATTATAATTAGTTATTATGATTCATAATTAATTATAATTATATTAAATATAATATTATGAATAATTATTAATTATTTAAATTATTATTATCATAATAATTATCAATATAGTAGAATATTATATATTAATAATTAATGTATTATATTATTGATATATCATTTCATAGTTATTTATATTATGTATTGTACATTTAATTATAGTAGTATTAGCGATGATATTTGATTATATTATATATTATATATTAAATTATGTATTATATTAATCATGATCTATTATATTATATCATTATATTATAATATTATGCACACCATTATTCATAATTTTATTAGTATAAGATTGATTATTACTTAATTATCATTATTATTATTATTATTATAATTATTATGCGGGTAAATGTTATAATTATGATTTTATTGGTATTATATTAGATAATAGTATATGATTATTATTATTATTATATTATTATTACTTATGATTATTATTATGGTCTACATCTGATATTATTAGTATTATTATTATATATTATTATAATTAGTTTTATGTTATTTTTGTTGATTATTATGATTATAAATTATGATTATATATATGATTTTATATTCGATATTATATCTAAAGATCTATATACTATTAATGTTATATTAGTATTATTATTATTATATAAAATATAATTAAAGTTATTATTAGTGTTAATATTGACAATATTGATAGTCATTATCATTTTTATTTCCTACTTATAATAGCTCACAAGTACTCAGCGAGGCAAGCGAACAAAGACTAACTGAAGTTCTCAGCTATTATATAACAATGTGGAAATGTGGTGTGATGTTTGCGGACACTACGCCAATCTAAGAAAAAGGATACAGAGACAAAGTTAAGACAATAGATTAACTCACGTGTAAGGTGTGCGCAATATTATATAAGCTATAAGTAGGAATAATAATATATTAGAACATAATATATATATATATATAAGTTAATATAATATATATAGTAAAGTATATATACTATATAAAGTACAAGATATTAGAATAAAGATATTATATATATAATATAAGAAGATATATTATAAGAATTATAATAAGTAATATATAACTAATGAGTATGTAATGAGACTAGATAAGTACGTAGTATAATATATAAAGAAGAGTAGAATAGAGTATAAATATTATAATAGTAATATATAATATAATAGAAAACGTAGTGAACCAACACTAAAATAGAGAAAACAATAATAAAATAATGATAATAATAGAAAGAAAAAAATAATAAAATAAAAATAAAATAATAATTGGAATCTAAGTCAAAAAAACAGAGTGAGGTCGGGTACGTGTTGGGGGCAGGGAATTCAAGTACAACAAATGCCGTGGACTTGAATTTCTCTCTAAAATCGGGGTTTAGATCTAAGCGCTTGAAGTTCAAAATAATGTTCTGAGGGATGAAGCGATTTGAGGTCGTGATTTGCGGTTGGTAGCAGGATCCAATCAAAGTCGACATGACTTGGGAATTTTCCTATAATCATTAGATTTTACGCTTGGACGTAAAATAGGGGGGGGGGGGGTTCTGAGGGTAAATAGAAATCGATTGAGTGGGTGAAGCGTCCGAACAAGCAGGAACCAAGTCAACAATGCGAACGATGAATTGGAATATTCTAACAGTCGTTAGACCTTTACACCTGAGCAAATATAGGTCTGAGGCAGTTAAGTCAATTTGAGGTCAGGAGGCCGTTGGGAAGCAAATGAAAGTCAATTCGACATAGATTGATTCCTAGTAATGAGCTAGATTGTAACGTTGAAGCGTAAACCTTAATGAGTCCGAGGTCTAAGAAAGCTTATTGTGAGTCGGTGAAGCATTTTGAGCACAGAATAAAAGTCAAGATGCTGGACATGACTTATAATTCTCCAAAAGAGGTTAGATTATGAACGTTAGAAAGGGTAAAATATGATTTAAGGTCAAGTGAGGATCATTTTGAAGCAAATTGAGCGATATTAGTTTTATAAGACTAATGAACAATCTAGTACACTCACATTATCCCCTCCTCAATTTAAGGGTGTTTGTTGATGTATACACCCTTATGTGATATCCATGGCAGGTTAGAATAAACGCTTCGTAATGTGAGATTTGTATCCATTGCAGTGCCCCCAAAAATGGTCCGCTCCTAAATAGATAGAGGCTCAGGGAGCAAATGAATTTTGGCTAGTGCATTGAAAGCATGAATGAATAAGAGTCTAATCTTGATTAGAGTACTGGAAAATGAGCCGATCAATTGCGATCGAGGTGCGCATCAAACGGATTAGTAACATTCGTTTTATGGGAATATAATAGATGGTACAATTATAGTTAAGGTGACACATAAGCGACAATTATATGAATTTTTACGCAAAGAGCTATTAATATATAACTCTCTTGTCTATCTTTTTAATACATGGTGGTATTTAAAGATACAGCCTACTGTTCACATGACATCTTCACACCACATAAATCTATAATACGAATTTTTTATTACATCTTGCAAAGATAACCCCTTTTCTATTTTCAAATGTTTACATTTCTATTTTCAAATAACATTTTCTTTTTATCAATTACTCAACTAATATATCTTTCCTTAATAAAGCATGTATGTTTAGCAATTTATTTAT
>JABUQX010035337.1:0-31162 GCA_015478945.1 Trachelipus rathkii
ACCTGAGTATGTCAAAACTAACTATAACATCTACTACTTTTTTGTGTAATGCGTAAAATAAACCTATCTTTTACTTTTTATAATTTCTCTTCTACCTATTTTTATAAGTGATCTACACGTGGACACAACCCAGGCAGCATTCGGAGCAAGGGGTCCCTCTTTTATCCTGCCGTTATCAACAAAGCTTGAACGGCTCTATCTGCTTCAGACTTTATTCAAAACTTTCCCTTCAAAAATTGGTCTCACAGTAGATAACATATTCCTTTAATTTCTTCACATTTCTACTGATACTATTTATGTTTATCATAAATAGATTAATTTTCATTCTGGAGTCTGACCGTAACTATCTTTTCCCTGTCACTGCTCCACTACATAAATACAAAGAAATCAAAAAGTGTCCCCGAACAGGACCACGTGTCTTCTGTTCGGTAGCTCTGGCAAGTGATTATTAATCACTTCGCCACTCTCGCTAACCTCACAGACACAGATTTTAATTAAAAGACATTATTCTATAAATTCTTTCACATTACTTTCTCAAAATTGTTGATGTCGTATATTTAAACATCCTTTCTTAAGTTTGAATGAGTTTGAAAGAATTGAATTAAAGAACTCCTTGATAAATTGTATTAAAACTATAAACTCAAATAAATTGTATGAAAACTTCAGTAACTAAAATATTGTTTTCGGACTTTAAACAGGAGTAGCAATAGCTTTTTTGTTAGTGGCGTTTTAATTCTTGATCGCTCCGATGCATCCACTGAGTCTGAGTTTCCAGAGATCCCTACCACTAATTTGATTGATTTTCCCATTCATGAGGAAATTACTCTTTTAGACTCAGATAGGGATTTGCTCAACTTTAACCATAATTTTCAAAGATCTGCGGATCATGAACAGGCAATAGCTTTGGCTAGGTATCCCAAAAGTATCGATTCCCAAATTGGTCCTCAACCATCACAACACACAGAATTTACATGGTCTTCAACCATCACATCTTCCTCTCAAACAATTTAAATTACAGATTGGACGATTTCTCACGTTCAATCCTCCCACATCAACATAACTCAAATTCGTTACCCACTAACCTAAACATAATTCCATCAACGTAAAATCTTACTCAAGACAAAAACAAAAGCAAATGTTCTCAGGCCATCATGAAACAAAAAATTGAAGATTGAGAACCATCTTACCACTGAATTCTGAATCCTTACTCAGAATCAACATTAATCTTATAAGGGTAAGACTCTTACATAAAAACTAAGAAACTGGAAAACAATATTTTCCAAATTTTAAATTTTGAGTCTTTACATGCAAACTTCATTAACCCAAACTTATCAAAGTGGTTAATATTTACACGGCAAAACTTGACGGTCACTTTCTTAATGTCTATCGCCTTGTCACCAAGACAATAGAGATTATTTCTCTGTTCGAGAGACCATCATCAAAGTATTGAGAAGAGAGAAAAAAAGAAAGATATACTATTACATACATTCCACTCTGCCCCACCGGTTACAAAAATGAAGTATTCGTTGTTTGCTTACAGATTGAATGTCTGGCTATATGCTTATCATAAGTCTAACATGAGACACGAACTCTCTGAACTGCATGTTTATGTAGCCTCCTGCCAACATAAACAAGGTGTTAAGAACATAAAAAATGTATGAACTCAATAAAAATTGGCATATTCCCTCGGTCACATATCTGGGCGTATGCTGATTCTAACACATAACAAAAAGATTTCAACATTTCATTCATTTGTCCCAGAACACATGCATAAAGAAACTAAAAAAACTTATTACTTTCTAACGTTTCACTCAAATTCTTCTAAAATCACGTGCTATCTAAGAACCTAACAAATCCCAACTCTTCACTTAAAATAATCGCGTGTCTCACCCTTTTCCGATCATCCCTCATCAACAATGTTCCACAGTGGAATAAATGAACTCCTTTACTTCTAAAAGACCTAACTAAGATTCTGTTGATTGTACGACCCTCGTCTGTGATTTTTGTAATAAGATCGGTCATCAGATACGTGAATGCTACAAATATCTGGGAAATTTGTAGTTACTGCAAAAAGAAAGGTCACGTAATAGCTGACTGCAGAACACGTAAATCAGTTCCAATATCTTTCACACAGAAAGTTTGCAAGGCTGTTCCCTTTTGCGGAGGTCCTCACCCGGGGATGAAATGTGATATACAGCGGCGACTCAAGACCCAACGCCACAAACCCTAAATGAGTTAAATCTCGATCTTTTTCGGTAAACATATTCCTAAAAATGCCTTCTCTATGGAAAAATCTCTTCCCAAAACGAAACAAAGTCCAGTCACGGAATATTGTGGTCCGGGTTAGTCCCTAGTCCCATATCCATTCTCAGGATTACTAATTCTAATTGCCAAACATGTTACCTAATATAAATTACCTAACCCCTGTTACCTAAGTCTAAGTTACTAACACTTTTGATACTCATTAATAATTCAAGGAATTTTGTTATCCTGATTTCGAACAATATAAAGTTGGTTACCAAAAACAATTAGCCTTTAAAAACGTTCAAGTTCAACTGCTTGTGAGTAGTCACTGTGGAGAAATATCAAACAGATTTTCATTCCATTTTTCCATTCAGATAAATCGGAATAATTCACTCACACATCCACAAACCAAGAAACGTCTTCTTCCTTAAATTCTGACCCCAATACACAAATGAAATACACACAAATCCCAACGTAATTGAGATCTAAAGAAGTACACATCATGTACGAACTGTCACTCTAAATTGTAAAAACACCACAAATCAGATTCGACTATATCTGATACTTTCGAAAAAAAATAGCCTTCAATTTAAAAATTGTATTATTGTAAATTAGCTTGGTTTAACAAAACTAATAACCATTCCTCAACAACTTAAATATCTATAAAACTTCTAAGATATGACATAAAGCCATCAGCGCGGTTAAACACATTGATCACACCGTTTTGTAGATTCATACATAAATTCATTACACTCTTTAATAGTGACTTTTTCAACATACATCCCATAAATCTTCCATCATAATATACTGAGAAATATGCTAAACCCAGTGATGGAGCGACAGCCCTGAAAACTAAAAACACTTACTCTCCCGATCTACATTACGAAATTGATTAAACGATCGCAACAAATCAGTCTTATAGTCAAAGATATAAATCATTCTCACACCAACCATGTAGTAAAACTCCTTTAATTACCTATCCCATAACACAGACAGATAACATAAAACTCGTTGTAATCTTAATAAAGATGGTTATGCTTCATATGCATACAATTTTAATGACAATACACTATATAATTATAACAAGGTAAAAAAAAATGAGTATGTTATTCCTGCATTATTCTTTATTAGCATAAGCATATATGTCCTTCCGAAACCTTGACTATGGGGGGTATTTTCCTAATGGGTTTTTTTATATTGGGGGCAAAAATCATAATGGTGTTCAGAGAAGTTGCAAGCATAACAGGATCTAGCACTTTGACATTCAATTGTAGGATGAGTGCCACCCAACATCGACTTCTCCATCGATTCTTGAAAGAAACGAGACATCCGGTGTAATGTACTAAGTAGAGTATTATATATTAGTACTAATTAACTTATCTATCACATCGCCATTATCTTATTTTATACAATAGATAAAGTGAGGGAAAAATGTTATACCGATATCTGACTGTAGGTATATCATTAAAACTCTCTTAACGCCAGTTGCTGGAACATTATATCACAATATTTAAATAATTTGCTTATAACCCAAACCATTCAATATTATTGCGTCTAATTTAAAAGCATATTCATGAGACCATTGAAAATTTCTTAACTTTTAAGTGGATAATATTATGTTATTAAAACAAATTGAAAAATTTAATATAACAGGTCTATCATTAAAATCTTATCTATAGATTATATGCTTCGACGAAAAAAAAATGTTAAAATAAATCATTTTATTCTAATCATAATACTAATATATTTTTTATTTCCCATCTTCATCTCCCAAGAAGATTCGTTCCTCTTCTACTTTTACTGTCCTTAACACTTATCACCATCTTATTTCCAATTTAATTTGCATGTTTGATAAGTATAACTAATAATATAGACCTACAGATACTAACGAAATCATTCTAATGGTTTTGAGTGAATTTTAATTAAATTAGACACCTGACTCCCAAATATACAAATCACTCCTCTATAATTCTACCTCGAAAAAACGTACAGTTAATCTCGTCATTATTATGCCTTTCGAAAAGTAAGTGATTTTTAACTTATATGGTGAAGTGTGTAGGGATTGATGGAGTCCAGTCAAATTCACACATACATTATTATTCTATGTTAGTTCTAAAGTATTAGGAAAATTACAAATGGAAAACTTTATTTCATAAAATTAGAATAAGTGGATACTCGTAAAAATAAGGTTAAACTTGCATCAATGAGTAAAGGTATATTTTTGTTTTTTCATTATTTTACTCTTGTTTTTATATGTGGGGGATTTTAAAGATTTTTATCTTCTTACGTCCTTCTCATGTTATAAGTATAACTTTTTCTATTTTAATTTAAGAATAATTTATACAAGTAAATCAAGTTACTTCAAGTAGACAAAGTGCATGTGATCATTGCCATTACCTTAACACTGATGTGCCTAACGATGATATAAAATTGAGTACATATACTTGGCAATAAGTTTATCAGGCAGTATTCAGTTATCTTTCATATTCTTACATTGGTTAAATAGTTCATAACATTAAAAATGGTATTAACTTACCCTCACTCACTTATGATTACAGCCTATTCTCAAGTTCTCCTGTTGAGATTCCACAGACCTGAATTCCTGAAATTCTTTAAACAAGACCCCTCACAGACGTTCTTATCATTAGGGTAAGATCTCTCTCTTATTTCAATATTTAAATAACTTACTTTAATTAATTGTTTTCATAAATTGTAATAATTCAGATTTAAATAACTTAAAATATCTTTACTTTCTAAAGCTAATTTTACCTATATTTTATAGGGTTTTTATTTTAGGTCTTAAACTTAGGCCAGCTCTCCAGAGTTTTTAGGTTCACACTCAGATTGGACAAGATCGATCTTACATTCTTGTCTTGGGTCAAGACAATTCTTATCATTAATCTTCATTATAAACATCGCAAGATCCAGTCTTAATCAGTCATACTGTATTTTCAATTTGCTAGGTCCCTTGTGACCATTATTTATAATAAATTACCCTGTTGATTAGTGATCGTTTCCCAAGTCGATACATTATTGTATCAGGAACACCCTCACATATAAGAAAATATAAAGTGGGCTTACTACCCCCGTAATAAATTACCCTGTTGATTTGTGCTTTTTCCCAAGCGATACATTTCTGTATTCAGAAAACATCCCACATAAAAGAAAATCATAATTAAATTTACCGATATTCAAATAACCAACAACTCCCCAATAACACTTGGAGTCTGAACTGTATATATAATCATAAAGCTCAAGCTATCCCCCTAGTCATCCCGATACCGAGTATGATACAACTAACTATAACTCACTACTTTTGTTGTGACACTGCGTTAAATATACCTATCTTTACTTCCTTTCATTCTCCTTCTTGCTACTATTTCTATAAGTATCTACAATGTACACAAACCCAGCAGCATTTGGAAAGGCAGCCTGTGTCCCACCTCCTCCTGTATTCTCCGATAGTAACAAAGCTGGATCGCCTCTACATATGCTTCAGACTTTGGATAAATACATTAACATAATCTTCAAAAAGTAATAATAAAATATTCTTTTTGTTACATTTTCTCACATTTCCTATCTATAGCAATTTCGTAACAATTTTTCTCATTAAATCATTTTCATTCGGAGTCAAAAGTAGAACCGTAAACTATTACTTTTCCCTGTCACTTGTACACCCATATATATCATCATTATATAATTACATATATAATATATACTTATATATTTAATATAAGTATATATAAAATTATATATTATATATATAATATATTATATATATCCATATATATATATATATATATAGTATTTAACTCCTATATATCTATATATATATATACGTATATATATATATATATATAATAATATATATATATATATATATAATATAATACTTAATAAGTATATATATATATAAATATATAGTAACCAGATATATATATTATATATATAGTCTATTATACTTATATATAATATTATATTATTTATATATATATATATATATATATATACATATTAATATACTATACTATAGTATATATTATTATAGATAATATAATAATTATCAGTATACTAATATATTTATAATATATAAATTAATATATATCATTCCTCTAAAATCTATGAGACTTGGTAATTATATGCTTGTTGTGAATAAAAAGTTATGAAAATTTAATTTTTTTCATAACATCTCACCTTTCTTATTATCGCTTGGATAATTTAAAGCTTTTACTATTTATTTTACAAGCTTACAAGATATTGTGCGGCAGTATCATATGGCAACAATGACATATCTGTGAATTAATCTCAGTGGTTTATATCATTTTCACTTTCACGCTGCTCTCTTTCACGGATATGTGTTTTGGTTATCATGTTTACACCTTTTATATTTTATAAATTAAGTGTATTACTAGGTTTTATTGCATAATAATAATAATACCATCATTTTCAGATATTTTGTATTTCGAAAACAGACGAATTCAAAAACATGGGTAAAGTATGTATCTGATCCACATAAATCGGACACATTAATTTATATTCAAGAGTCAACTAAAACAGAAAGAAATATTCAGCAATAACTTGGTTTCAATCAAACAGTTAATAATATTAAGAAGAAAATTCTAAAAAACCTGTCTACCAGTTTAGCTCAAATAGCTCTGCAAATGTGGAAAAGAAAAGGAAAAAACAACACCCACGAGACAAAAAATAGCTCAAAGCTCTGAAAATAGAAAGACTATCATTAGAAGCTTCCCAATAGTTCTATCAGCGAGGATTATTCATGTTCTAAGAAGAAAAAGCCAATTAGGAGGCTATTAATGCCGGATTAAAAGCCTTCTCCAAACGAAACCTGACTAACTTTAAATGAAAAACGCACGTAATGCTTGGCTAGCCTCATATTCATGACCTCTGAGCAATGGAGCAGAAAGTTGATCAATAGCTATTTTCTTTTACTCACTCATAAAAGATCATTTATTTTGTAAAATGCCAATGACAACTTAAAAATATCATATTACTGATTATCAACCATCTATGGTTTTAAACATACATCTTACTTGTTTGATACTTGCCATCATTCTATGCTTGCCTACTGTTTTCATTGTGTTTTACTATTGCGCTCCAGATTGTATTCCTACATGAATCCACCATTGCTGTGCTTCATGATCGTGTGCAGAGCGTGAGAAAGCGATCAGGTGAGGAATTTAAACCTGAATGCCTGAAAAAAAACGGTAAAATTTCCACAGAAAATCATGGGGGTGCCATTTCTGTTCATGGCCCAAGTCGATTAATGATTGTTTGAACGGCAACCATGAACAGCTGATGATAAAGGTATATACAAACAATTTAGACCTAGCAAACTACAGGGATTGGTTCCATAGACCTTGATTTTTCAACAGGACTCCGCCCCGTGCTCATTCAGCATCAAGTCAATCATAAAAAGATGGTTCGCACAGAATGGCATAGAGGTAATTCCATGGCCTGGAAATTCAACCTGACAACCCTATTGAGAAGTTTGAAGTCCGTGTTAAAAGAATACACATTTCCAATTACGACCAAAAGTTAAAACCTAGAACGCTATTCAGTTCTTATTCATTCCGAAACAAATCCAAATTTGTGCAGACTTATAATATGGCAGCCCCAAATCGCTTTAAAGCAGCTTTCATCCAATTGGCCCAAACCAGTACTAAAATTGATATTTCCTGAACATATTAAATAAATTCAAAATAAATTGAAAAAAATACTAAATTTCATAACCTTTTATTCAAAAAAGCAAAATTTTTAAAAAATCTATATATAAATATATATATTATATATAATAGATTATATATATTATATATATATATAATAATTATATATATATATATATAATAATAATATATATATATAATAAATATAATTTTATATAATAAATATTGATATATAATTATATATATATTATTTTATATAACATATACTATATATAATATTTGATTAAATTTAATAATTAAATAATTAAATTTTTTAATAAATAGTTATATATATTAAATACTATATTATATATATATATATAACTATATATACTATATATAAATATATCTAATAGCCCTATATATTATATCTATATATATATATACTATATTACTTATAATAATATACTATATATAATTCCTATGTCCAAAATATCACTAGAATTTATCCATGGAAATGACTGGGAGTAATGTAGCTCCTCCTAGTTACGAGTGGGTAGCTATTTACCTAGGTTACATATCCATACCAGTTTTAACCAGATTTAAAAGTCAGTTTGCACACATCATGATTATGTATGGGCGGTGTCTAACCTCGTTACTGTTTTCACTACAGTTTTTGTGTAATGGGCGGTTCTCTCTCGTTTTATTTTTGCATGCAGCGTAAAATGAACAGCAGTGCGCTTATCAAATTCTTGTGTGAAAGTAACAAGCTCCACTGAGACATTTGCTTCTTAAAACGAAGCTTATGGGGATCCACTCTACAGACTATGTTTTAGTAGCACAAGCTGGAAAAGCGGAGAAATATGTTGGAAAGACGCCCTCATTGAAGACCAATCTACGTAACAAACATGAAAATGTGAAGTGTTAGACTGTGATGGAAAGACCCGTTCAGGTCAGAGTGATTGCAGAAAAACTGGTTTGGATAAAAATTCATAGAATTTTAACAAACCATTTGCACATTCGAAAATTCTGCGAAACTATGCCAAAACTTGTCTGTGAGCAGAAAATGTAACAGTTCAAAATTGGCAAATTTAACTTGAAAGACTTGAAAATGGAGCACAATTTTTGAGATAAAGTTAGAGCAAGCGATGAATCATGTTTTCTGATACGATCCTAATCAAACGGCAAAGTGCGAAATGAAACAAAAATTCTCCTCGTCCGAAGAAAGCACATATTAACAAGTCCAAGGTGAAAAAAATTATTTTTTTCGACAGCCGTTGTATTGTGCACAATGAATTTGCACCTTCTATCAGACAGTTTAATCACGTCTTTACAAAGATTCTTGTAACTGACATTAGAAAAGAGTTCAGCAAATCAGAACAGACACTGCAGACGATTGAGGAGTGCTCATGCACACATAACCCCAAACTCATCACCCACTGAGCCTTCAATTATCGAATTTCTGCGAAGAAAAACATTCAAGTACTTCCACTCAATCCATACAAGCCCAATCTACTCGTCGAAATTCTACTCTCCCTAAATTGAAATATAGAGCTTGAAGTCTCATTTTGTTAACACATGTAAAAACATAAAAAGAATACGTAACAGTAACAAACACCACTATCAGCGAAAATAATTTATCAGTATCACTACTTCATGAACACTTAGGGAAAAACTTGGAAACCAGCTGTAACCTCCATGTCATAACCCACAAATTATACTGTGTTATAGAGACGATAACATTAATTCCTAAAGTCCTCAGATAACATAATCTAAATAACACATCCATAGTCTATATACTTTCTCATTACTCTACATTATATATATTTATATAACTTATCATATAACCTTACTACTTAAATATACTTATATTATACTATAATATCTATACATATATATAATATATAATAATTATACTATCATAGATATAGTCGATACCGATACTAATAACTTATATATATACTTATATTATATTATATATACGGCCTAGTACTTACTATATATATAATACTATATATAATAAATACTAATATTATAATAATAAACTATTATTACTATTATATCTATATATTATATACTTATATATATTATACTATACTACTGAATATCATATCAATATAAAATTACGATCAAGGTGCCTAGATTAGTCAAGGTTTTCTTAATTTTGGCACATATACCCAATATGGCTACCTATAGTAAAGCAATATATCGATATATAAAGATCAAAATATCTCTGATAAAACTCTATTAAGGTCGACAGATCAAGGGCAAATTAAAATTTTAATAGTAAAAACCAGTGCAAAGTTCTTCATTTCACGTAAGACAAATAGAATGTATTAACTACGATATGAAATGGGGATTGTTGGGTCTGTGGACCAAAAAAAAAAGATTTAATGTGAGTATAAGCAGCATTGAAAAATAGCTAATCAGTGTTTTGAAGCAGAATAAAGCTAATAAGATGTTTAGTATAATAAATCGAACATAATTTACAAACTAAACAAATAGTATTAAGTAGCTGCTATAAATATCTCTTTTATTCAGTATTAGATCGCACAGTTGGCCCCTTATTAAGATAAAGACCCTAGTATGCATGGATAGAGGTATATGGAGCTCAAACCAAGGAGATTCTGGCTTGAGATAGCTAATGGAAGGCTAGAAGGATGAGGAACTGTTTTCTTTAAAAGGCGATTCTCTTTCGAGAATTTTGTAGCTAATGAACCCATTTATGTATATTTCAAGTCTGAAGTCATTTCGAAAAAAAATAGTAAAAGTGTTGAAAGAACAATGTCAAAAACAAACGTTGAAAAAATGAAATATCTTTAAAAATGACATACAGACACAAAAAAACATTCGAAAATTACTTAATGTCAAAAAAAGGCTCAGTTGCTTCTTACCATCAAATCGGTCTGCAAATTAAGATAATTATTCCACTTAGGGGATTGAAAATTACCTCAGCCCGAATCAAAATTTTGACCCTCCCTTTAATTGAATAATATATTAATATTATATATATATATATAATATATATTATTACATATTATATATTTATATATATATATATATATATATATAAATATATATATATATATATACTACTATATATATATATATATATATAGGGTATATATAAATAATATAATATATATATAATTATATATATATATATATATATAATACTATAAATAATAATATAATAAATAATATATATATATAATATTATATAATATAATATTTATAATATATATATATATTATATATATATATATAATAATATATAATATATATAATATATAATATATATATATATAATGATAATATATATATATATATAATATCAGAGGAGACTCCTACACTTTACCGCAATTGCGGACTACCAAAAAATTTGCGAATGCATTGCATAAATTTGAAAAAGTGCGGAACATCATTGCAATAATTTGAAAAAGTTCAGGAAATGCGATCATAATTGAAAAAAGTGGCGAATTTCAGTAGCGGAATGCCTAAATCATTCGCACATTTAGGCCGCCAAAAATTTCCGCATTAGAGACTACAGCCCTTAAGTTTATTTGTTTCAATCCTTAAATTTTAAAAAACGATGTACAAATATTAGGCATGTATTAGTCTTAGATATGTACAAATTGCAAATAGAAAATAATTCATTTACTGACATTTTGATATATATATATATATATATATATATATATATATATAATTATATTATATATATATATAGATAATAAAATATAATATTTATATATATTATATTAATATTAATAATATATATATATATATATATATCATATATATATATATATATAGTATATAATGATATAATATCATATATATATTATATATAATTAAATATATATATATATATATATATATATATATATATACTATCATATATTATAATATATATATATTATATAATATAATATATCATATATATATATTGAATTTGTATCTCTGTCTGCGCCAAATATAAATTTTGTACCTGATTACTAAAACTTTATTATATTATTGCATGTGGCTCTAAAAAAAACTTCCAGCACAAGCCGTTATCAGTATCATGTGTGTCACGAACTTGATGACGTCATGTTATCTTGGTAGCAAGTAAAAAGATAGTCCTTATAAAATCGTCAATGCATTATTTTAATGATTATTTTAATCTATTATTTAATTAATGACTTATGACAAAGAAAAATGTCAAACGGTTAACATCAAATGGAGCTAAGATTGTACAAAACTTTTCAACAATATAAGCTGCTCTCCAGATCTGCCGAGATTTAATCAGTGTTCCAACATCATCACAGTCAGGTGTTGCTGTTATAAGAAATGGCGAAGATACGAAATCTATTTTGCAAAAGAAAATATTCTGCTTCATTTGACGTAACGAATTGCAATCACGAGTATCAAGTGTAATCTTAGAGATTAAATTAGGGATAGTAAATTGAATGTTTGATTATCACAGATATTTTTATGCACACAAAGGTTTTGCTGAATCAATTTAGCATGGAAAAAACTTCAAAAATATCGTATTGACACCTACAGCAGTAAAATAGTGGGACGCAGTGGAATGAATTGTTCAAAAATCTTAAACTGAAAATGGTCACAGAGATTGAATCACCACAGTACATTGGGCTGCCAGCATCACATTCTATAGAATCTAAAGCATTTTTTAGACTTCTATTAATCCACATTTCTCTTCTAACAAACCAGCTTGCTAACTATAATTCGTGAAGAATTTGACTAAAACATACATGTCACCTGCAGCATCCTACAAGCCAGAATAAATATATCTACTCAAATTCAGTATGGCAGATGATCTTTAGACTTCCTGTATGATATAGTTAGACATTCAGCTTTCTTAAAGAACTTAGGCTACCTCTTAATTAAGTGAGAATATTACCGTCTCCTTCACAATGCAGATGGAATTCACCGTCACTTTATATGCTCTTATTTCGTACTTCTCTTCATTAAATAAGAATTCACTGAAAAAACACTGGGATGCCTTCATCTCAAATATACATGGCAGTAATGCCTGGTTTTCTAACCATGGTTCAACGTCACAGATTTCACCAGAATTGATGATCGAATTCCGAAAATTAAATTGCTCTAGCCATAAATGCTTATAACCAAAATGTTACAATCCGGTTGTAAGATACCACGACGAATGGTATGTGCCGAATCGAGTAAAATTAATTGGAAGATAGCTACCAAAATGCAAAAATATAAATAGTGATCTAAGCTTATTGCAAACTTAATACATTTTGACTGTGCTGATGTACTAATAAGTTCAGAAATTTCATTGTGCATTGTGCGAGAACATTTTATGAAGTTGAACGGAAATTACTTGTCATTTCTTCATTATTCATTATTTAAAAAAAATCATGATTTCTAAAAATTATAAAAAAAAAAAAAAAACCCTAATATATATAATATATTATACTATATAACATTATGAATATAATATATATACTATTATATTATATATATATATATAATATAATATATATATATATATCAATAGTATAATATTTATATATATAATAATATAATAATATTAATATACTAATAATATATAATATATATATATATAGATTTATATATATATTATATATATATATATATATATATATATAAATATATATATATATAATATATTTATATATATATATATATATATATAATATATATATATATATATATATATACTATGATGTACGTGGGCAGATGCCCAGTGGGCAGGCATTAATTAAAATGGCATTTTCCAGCATTTTGCCCCTTTCATAAATGCCTCCCAAAAAATGGCATTAATAAATTTATCAGTAAAAGTGAATATTATCAATAATTTAAAAAAAAACATTCATAGAATATATTTATCTTTTCTGCCATATATATATATAATTATATTATATATATATAATATATATATATATAATAAATATATTATATATATATATATTAATATCTTTATATACCTTTCCAATATGGATATCTGTATTTCGTATATAATATACTATAAATATTATATATATATCATCACCACCTTCTTCCCCAAATCTGGGAAAGCCTATGCATCACTGGAAAAAAAATGAAGACGAATATTAACTCAAGTCAAAACAAAAAACTCCTTTAATACTCCCCCTTATACCTATTATGAGAACTCGTCCCTGTCAGAAACCACCTTAGGATTTCACGAATCAACGACCACTATTAAAGCATATTTTCCTTAGATCTAACCTACTTATTAATAGACTTTTGTCTCACTACTATACATTGACACAGTAAACAACAACCCTAGGATAAAACCTAGCACACTCCAACTTAGTATTCTTTACACTTCACAACGATTTATTGCACTCAGCCACTCCTCCATTCAACTTTCCTCTCCACCTGCATCATCCGTTTCTTTTCATCCAAACATATGTTAAACATTAACCTAGGATTACGATACCAGAAAGAGGCGATACGATACCGATACCATACTTTAATTAATTAATAATAATAATTAGATAGAACATTTGTGCACTGCTAGCAACTCAAATGCCATTCCCTGTACAAACAACTTAGTCCATTTATATTTCATATTGTTGTGCCCAAGCTAATTTTGTATAAATTAAAATCCATACTTTAAGAATATAATTGCAAAATATAATATTAAACTTTTTATGTTTGTGTTTATTTAAAAAAATATCCATTTTCCATTCAGATAAGTATTAACAAGTTTACTACTAGCTTATGTTTTACACATATACAATTATACAAGAAGATTCTCTTAAACTAGCACAATATAAAGAAATAAAAAATAATGAAAGAAAACTCATTAAACATTTGAAAAATTTAAAGTTAAAAAACGCTATTACTCAAAATATCTATACATAAATATCTCCTTATACCCACCTAATAAAGATAGATATCAATCAATACTCAAATTCAAATTCAACAATTGTATGCAAAAAACATTAAGCCTTACTAGTATCTACAGAACTGTCCTTTTTGGTGTTTACATTCCTACCTACTACTATATATAGCTCACTCGACCACTGAATGAAGAGTGCTGATAATCATTGCCTGCACAGCATGATAATAATGAAAAGCAACTTGCCCATTTTCACCACGCATTGAAAGGCATCTTTTCCTTAGCAGGACTATGTTTCGTAGAGCTTCATCTTCTCTTTCACAGACTGAAAATTTGAATTTATTCTTCTAATGATGAGACTGTCTCTTCAGTTTTACAGTGAGTTCACTGTGATTCCTTTGAGAGTGAATGAGATGTCAATGCAAATTTCGGCCATGAACTTAATAAGATCCTAACATATCCAAATCCATCATCTCATAGGTTTATTTGCTGAAAACCACCATCGTCACTATCATGCTTTGCATGGTTGCAGATAAGGCGGCTCCAATTCTCTGTCTAATATTTTTTTTTGTCAACGGAGCAAGCTCCTCGTAATGCTTATTTAATCGATCTAGAGTATTCACCGTCGAGGTCATTCTTGGGCGTTTCAGCTAGCTTAAGAAATTCCTTATAGAACTTTTAATATATTATTATGTACAGTTGTCACCCGCTCACGCAGAACCCTATTAAGAGAGGGTGTTGAACGCTCAAAATCCCATTTAACGCCAAATTACCGGTGAGCACAGACGCATGCATTATAGGGAAATTAAAATGAGAGGAAACACAGATGAGGATGAATTCACAGAACAGAGGTGCAGAGGAAAGAAAGAAGCACCGCAGCAACAGTATTCTGATACTACACATCAACACAAATTTCATTGCCGAACACACCCCTGTCTTACGGAGGGCGTCGTAAGTGTGGTTACGCAAGGGATATTTCCTCACCACTCTCATACAATTACCTATAGAAAAGGCATAACACAACATCCCCCAATATAAAGGAAACTAGAAAAGTACAAGGACAGTTTCTATTAGTCTTTTGCCTTGACTACGCCCTAAGCCAAAAGCGAAAACCAGAAGCCCCCCGCCCCCCACAGATATGAGACCAGTACTCCATACAAGGGTGAGGACCCTTATAGGTGGATAACTGAGAAGAGGTAAAAAGTCTCGGCACTTCAAACGAATCCATTTCTTTGATCCGAAAGGATGAATGCTTTATAGTTTATCAAAACATTTTTGGCTCATTGCCATGAATATATTCTATTGTACAGAGAGACGGAGAGAACCGTCGAAAAAATAGAAAAGTTAGGGTTTGAGAGAAGATTTGTAGAAGTTGGTTTTTAAAATTCAAAATTTCACAAAGCTTGAGACAACCAAACCGAAGATTCTTATCCAATTCACGAGAATAAGAATCGAAATTTAAGACGAGAAGGCAATCTAAAGTAAAAGAAGACAGAATTATATGAGTTGAAGAATGATAGAGTGGTAGAGTTAGATGTGCACTGAGGACAGATCAATATGGGAAAAGCAGAATTAAGTAGGGATTTTAAAACAGAACCCTAGAACACACTATTGAACAGAAAAAGAAGAAAGTCTCCCATACAACAACACAACATTGAGCGATTGAAAACAGCTAGACATAATAAGCACAAAAGAAGAAGGGAAAACCAAAGAGGGACTGGAGGCACCTGACGCTTTCCATACCCGATCAAATGCTTTGGATATGTCCAAGCAAGTCTCCCCGTAGTTCCGTAATTCCAATGGCGAAACCATAAATCTGTTAAATAAAAGATATACGCCAGTCAAGATCTCGAGCACACGAAAAACGTACTTAATCAGAAAGACAGGAAGAATTGCCAGATGATCTAAGAAGTGGAGAGTTGAAAGCTTCAAAGATCTTAGAAAGCCTAATACAATGAGACTATGGCGATATTCAAAGGAAACAGCATCATTTCGAATAGTGGACAATGGCAACTTCCTCAACACTAGGGAAATTGCTTAGTATTGAGCATAGAAATATAGTTGAACTAATGGTGGTCATCATGTAACTGAGGCTTAACTTCAAACACGAAAGGCATGCCATGGCCGCATCGAACATCCAAGAAAGGCGCTCCTGCCACACAATCAATGAAATGACAAATAAACATAGGACACCTAAGAGGAAAGGAGGAAAGAATGCATACATCGTCACAGGTGAAATTAGAGAAATAGGAGGCAAAAGTATGATTGGCCTGTCATTGAGTATAAAAATAGAATCATCAGATAATCGAGATAGGAAAAGAATTTCAGAAAGTGTTACAGATGCTTCTGCAAAGCCAGGAAATATTTTCAGTAGAGAACACCAAGGAGTCACGCATTTTCGTTTAATGGAAGTCCGCTCTTTGCTCGTCGAAGGGGTATCTGCAAATTTTTAGCTGAATAACATTGGCACAGAGTAGAGAGAACGAAATTTTTCCACCACCCGAATAATCATTGTCTCTAGTTTGAATGGCCAGGAACAACACGATCGAACCATGACTTTTTAGGAGAAAAAATATAGTCGAAAAGAGAAAACCTGCCATCCATTATTAAACAAAAAACCCAATTAACTTAAGTTCCCCCCCCAAAAACCTTTTAATATCCGGCCGGGCAAATTCTTGAACGTTTTTAAGGTCAAAGCGCACATCAATTATAGCTACTATAGGCACGCAAGACCCATAAATCGCCCGATCAAATCCAGGAAACAACATAGCAGATGGAGATGTGCAGAGAAGCTATTAAAATTAATGATATAAGTTGATCAACACTTACGATAGGAGCCGAAGGGCTTATTATACACATGACGATCACTGGTTAAACATATGGTCAAGCGTGTTTCAAGAAATCGTTGGACGATCAATTGTTAGGTATATTTAATCAGTGCTCCAGATCTTGAGAAACTGGAAATGATACCGCTATCCCCAACTACAATCAGTACGAAGAATCCAGCAATTCAGTTTGTTTACACTTGAAAATCCCTAAAAGGACCCATATTTGATGAAATAAACATCTCGTTAAAATAGAAGGTAATCAAAAAGCATTAAAATCTGTATCTTAGAAACATTAGCAGAAGCCAAAGCATAGTCTCAAATATGCTTAAGCTAGAAGGCGAAGAAAGATTTTAACCACGAACATCAATTAGGAGATTCGGGACCGAGACATTTAGGAATGTTCTAATTTACATAGACAATACTCCACCTCAACGTAAAAATTAATAAAATAATTATAGTGAATAATCTAAACGAGTTGAAGGATGAATCTTAGCCATCTGTGTCTCAGACAAGAGATAAAATTAGTAGATGGAAGTTAGATTCCATAGCAGAGTTAAGATGGCAACATTGATGTGGTCAAACCCAAAAGAACCGCACTGGTGGCAATCTGCACTATCATACACGCACACGCCAATCACCAATAAAAAAAAATAACAAAAAAAAAACAGAAAAAAAATAGACAAAACCAAAGGAAAATGGGAGAAAATTTATTATAATTTTTTAAACCTAAATTTTAAAACGATAAAAACCCTATTTACACCGCAAATATCTAAAATATGAATAATCCAAATTTAAAAACACTCACACACTCACACGCTCTCACGAAAATGGCGTACAAAAAAAAAATACTATTATCAACTAAAAAAGTAGATAAATCTGTTAAATTATAATAATGGCTGTCCAAATAAGTAAATTTTACGCTAAAGACAAGTTGGAGAAACGCTAAAAATCTAAGTTCAAAAGGAAATCGAGGAAAAAAAAACATAACTAGGTACTAGCTATCTATATAGTTTATTGCCCTGGAGGTCTAAAAAATTTCTCATAATATTTACCAAAGTAAATAAAGTATCGTAAAGTATCGCCATTTTAACTCGTTACATCAAAGAACTCATGTTAAAAGCAGTAATTGATCTGTTTTAAATCAGACATTTTCCACCTATTCAACCAACTCAGGTAACTCACATGAAGACTTCCTCATCACAACCATAACCTTATCCTTATCGACATTTACTTCAAAATCCCTCAGCCTGCCCCAAACCTAATTAATATAAAATATATTATTATATATATATATTATATATATTATATAATATAGTACTAAACATTTCCAAAATAAAATATAATATAATATATATATATATATACTAATATAATATATATATATTATATATAATATATATATACCTATATAAATATATATATATATTATACTAGCAAATATATATATATATCTATATATTATTATATATATACTATATCATATCTACTATATATTATATAATAATAATAGTAGTATATAGATATAGATAATATATTTGTATATTTTGACAATTTATATATACATATACGTGTATATCATATAATTTATTATTATATAAAGATATATAACTATATAATATATAGTATAATATAATATAATATATATACGAATAATTATATATAATATCATAATATATATATCAATATAATTATAATAATTAACATAGTATAGTATATAATATATATTATATATAATATATATAATATATATAATAATACTATATTATTAATATATATAATATTCATATATAATACATAATAATAATAATATCTTATATTATTTAATACTATAATATACTATAATATATATATATATTATAATATCACTATCTACATATATTATATATAGTACATATATTATATATAATTATATTATACTATATATTAGAGATCAAACATCGGAATATGTTGGAAAAATTCATCATCAAATTTGTTTCACCTTGTAGACATAACAAATCCCGCCTCACTGCTTATTAATATAAACACTCTCCACACAATTTATCATTACACACGCTTCACTATCTCATGCATACTTTTATTCATCATAGCCTACCACCACATACATATCCATAAACCTGCCAAAAGTTCCCTATGAATCTATATACAATTGTCATCAGATGAAAAAGAAATAGAAAAAGGTGCATTCAAAAAAGGAGAAAGTGTAAAGACATTTTCAATGAAAATTTAATGGACACCTGAAACTAAAAAAAACATCGAATTTCTTTACAGAATATCACCATAAAGATAGCAGGTAGTGGTGTTCAATTTCCCCTCAATTGATGGTAATGTTTACTATGATTAAAGTTTAAAGGAATATCCCCAAAACAATATCAAACCAATAATACTTCAATAAAAGTTTTTAAAGAAAATGCATCTTCCTCAAACTATTGACTATAATATGAAAGGATGGATTCACAGGTTCTTTAAATATAATGAACTTTCATCTCTACAGATACTTCATCTTACAGTTTTTACAGAGTCGGAAGCACTTATGATAATTTAGCTATACATCCTAAGACAGATTTTGATATAGGAATGGTTTTATCAGGTCCTTATAACATGGATTGTTTCAAGGTAATGTGCAAATGATATTATTATAAAATATTGTTAGTATCCGAGGAATATAGTACCATGACATTATACTAAAGCGGTGCAGTTTTATTTATGTGATTATTATATTTTAGTTATATTTTTTTTAATGTGGAATAAGATTCGTAAATGTAAATGTAGCCCCTCCCTCTGGATAAATACCCGTGTATCATCATTGGTATTTTAGGTTTGGGTAGTAGTAGTTTTACGGTTGGGGGATTGTTTAGGTTATTATAGGCTATTTTGATATATATGATGTTGAGTGTATTAGCTAGTGATGGTGGTAGGTTGATATTGTAGTATCTGATTATAGGTTTATAGAGGTGTTGTATTGGTAGTGGTATATCTGCGTGTCCTTTCTTTCGTCTACCGATTTTCTTGGCTCGGTCTGTGTATTTTCTATGGATATTCTCCTTTTAACGATCGTTCTTTCACTATCTCTCTTCGATACTTGTGCGTTTGTTGCGTATCATCCCTACAATCTCTTTGCCTCCTCCACCTCCTCCAAGTCTCCCCTGCCTTCTGTGCTTCATTCTATGCTGCGCGTCTAGTTTCGGTACTGAAGGTCGCTATCCTTCCACCTTCTATCCTACTTCCCTCTTGGTTCCCAGTCCTCCTCTCTTCCTCCTTCTTCCATTGGGTTCTTAAATTGACCGGTTTTCCTCACACTCTATTTATTCTTTCACCATTCCTCCTACCCATTTCCGTAATCATCTTAAACTGTCCTCTCTTCCACCATTACAGCTCTAATTTCTATGTTTCTAATAATCTCACTCCCCACATCTTGTGCCCTCTACTATCATCCATTTCCTCCTCTATCTCAAATTCTTTTACCTAACTCAAATATTCTATTCTTAAAACTTTCATTTTCGTGCTTACGCCTTACTTTACTTTTAGCTTTTGTGTTTAGTGTCCAACAAGCCTCATGTCCATATGGTAATATGGGCCTCCATAATGCTGGTATAATATTATTATTTTGAACCTTTACCTATCGGAATATTAACGGTTATCCTATATAGCAAAGGGTTACAACGACAGTTCTATTTGATTTCCATTTAAAACCATTCCTTGGAATTCTATTTGGTCAATCTCCTCTTAAACTTTCATTTTTCTACTCCACTTATTACACTTCCTAAATTTCATATACTGTAATTTTTCCGTTCTGTCCTTCAGTACTTTTGTCTCCTTCACCTCTCAATTCTATATATTCAACTCCCCTGCTTCCTACTCACTAATCATAACCTCCGTCTTTCCTTATTGATTTTTCATTTTCCCTTTTCTCAATATTTAGAACCTCGTCCCATGTCTCAACTATAATCAACCTTCTGCAGAGCTTCCTTTTGACTCCGAGATCACGACCAGATCATCTCCACGTATCCAAAAGATCATCTCCACTCCACCCTTTTCCTGGTACTCACCTTAGTTCAAATAGTCCATAAACGTTATTGCCAACAATTATTTTGGATGAAAGTTATGCACTTCTACTTTGTTTTACATTCACTGTTGTTATTTCCAACAACTACTATCATCTCATTCTGTGTTTTTCTATTTCGCTTTGTCTATGACAGTCTGTCTCACATATCGTGATGTTATAGCTCGTTTTTATCTGAGTTTAGTAGGCATCCCGGTGGTTTTCATTACTCCCTTTCACCTTCTCTTCACAATTAATTCTCCCTTCGGTTATACACGTGTCATATTTGTTTTTTCTGCATTTTTTTTTATAATCCGATAAAGGCCGAATATGTTTTTCTCAGTAAATTTCGATATCATTCATTATTTTCACGAGAGCATCTCTTTCAGTGCATATAAACCTAAGGATTCATATTCCTTATTGGTGATATCGCTTTTCCGGTCGATAAACCAGGTACCGTGTGTCTTCATTATTTTGTCATCCAAGTGTATATGTTCGAACCTGTGTCCCTCAATCTGTCGTCGTCGCAGAGTGATTCTTCTTTCTGCTTCTCACATTTTTGTTCCTTCTTTGTCTAAATTAATAAATTTTGGTTATTTTATGGTGCGCCCCATAATCTAATATATAATAATAAATAGCTAATTTCCCCTCTATCATCATTATTCTGATATTTTACAGTCGCAATTTATTGCCTTTTCTTAATATATTAAGACACAAACACCGATTTATTCCAATCTCTCCGGTGTTCTTACCCCATTCGTTCAGCACTTTTTTCTATTACTTTTTCCGTCATCCTACAAAACACTTTATCTCCTTCACAACTCCTCTCAATATCTCCACAAGGCAGCTAAATATCCTAGTCCTGCAAGCCTTACGCCTTTCGTTATTTCAATACTCCTCATCGCCTTAGTATCCAGCCATCCTCAGGTACATATCTGCCATCTCACGCTTCTTTCTATTAACGCCACATGTCGTTCTTTTATTACCATTGTTATTTCCTCTTTACATCTATTTATGTTATTCACAGGATATTCAGTTATACTTATATACAGCTGTTTCGAAATATTGCCTTCCACTCTTCAGCTTATATCTGACTCGTTTTGGCCTTTTGTTAAGTGAACTGTTTCTCATCATTCATTATTTTATTTGCCATAGGATAAGGCGTGGGCATTGAGACCCTTTCTATAGTTTTTTGCAATGTTGTAGAGATTAGCCTTCTCGTCCCCTGAAGGTCTTTCTCCAATTCTCCTCCTTGATTGCTCTTCCTTTATCCTTTCTCTTCTTTTTATCTGTTCAGTTCTCTCTTCTCTTTGCTTCCACATATTTCCTCCCTCTCTCATCTCACTCCTCTCGTCTCTTAATCCACCTTTCCAAAACATTTCATTTATTCTCTTTACCGCCGTCTGAACTTGTTCAGTCCATCAAGGAGTTTGTTTCTTTTTTCTTCCAGAGTTTTTTTCACTTTCACAACATCCTCGGACACCTCCCACAGGGCGTCCCTCAATGCTCTCCAACTCTCGTCCCACCTCCGCATTCCTCACCACATCCCTCTTTAAACCCTCCATTTTCCTCTTAAATTTTCTCTACATCTCCGGCTCCTTCGTAACTTTTCCAACCAATGAATCTCTTCTAACCTTCACATTTATAATGGTTTAGACACCATCTATTCTCAATCTTTCCTACAACCAAACGGTGATCCGAGTCTCCCCGAGATCGACGGTATGCTCTTCACGTCTTTAAAACAGTCTTTTATTATTTGTTAGCATTAAGTCAAATCATTGATTTCTCATCGTATCCTCTACCCTCCTTCCATTCCCATCTGTACACGTTCCATTGTGTGTTTATCTCTATGGTTGTAATAAAGTTTTCATCACGCCATATCATTCTGTAAAACAAAAATCTATAACCGCCTCCCTGCAGGGTTCCTTCCTCCAATACCAAAAGCCCCGATCACTCCCTCCACCCCTCGTCTGTTCTACAGATCTTACCCAGATAATAGTGTATAATTATATAATATATATATATATATAATATATATATATATATATATATAAATTTATATATTATATATATATATATATAAATATATATATATATATTTAATACAACTTATTCTTCTAGAAAAATCAATTAAATTTCTAAAAATTTCTTTCGAAAATATTTATTTAATTTGAATTTAATTAAATGTATTTCTTTTTTATTAATTAAAATTATTAATTAATTGAACTTTATATTTAATTTTCATCCTAAGATTTAAGACTTTCAGTGTTTTTGATTACATTTCTAATTTTAAGCTAACCCCGGCGCCCCGGCCCTTGAAGATGGCAAAATGTAATCCATGCAATATAGTATCTTTAATTTGAATGTGGCAGGTAACACGGTCGCAGGTCAACGGTGACAGTTGGCAAATGTCTACGGGATATGTATTTGATATGACCTGGATTCTAAACTCACTGTTGCTTGTTACATTTTGGTCGCAGAAGCATTACACAGCACTCCTATGTAAAATCTCGGATCTGAGATCATTCAAGAATGTGGTTGGAAGGTACGTATTTATAGTATAGTATTTACAACCTTACCTTACCTAACCTTATCTTACAGAACCTTGCCATATATGGTACCCCAGATTTGCGACCATTTACCGCTAAGGTGACCTGGGTATCCGGTTGCTTAATGTTAAAATATCTATGGGATATGACCTGGATTCTTACTCATTGTTGCTTGTTGCAGTTTGGTCGCGGATGCACTGTACACCACCAACCCTAACCTAACTGACAATAACAATAACCTCATTTGAGGGATACCCTCTCCCTAAACACAGTGATGCCTAATCTTTACTTTAAATTAAATATTAAAACGGTACGGGTTGGGCATCGCTGCTTTAATGGGAGAGAATACCAGCTAAATTAGCTGGGGGGATTGTCTGCTACTGGAAGAAATCTGGAGAGAGTGGATCAAATTTAAAATGTAAGTATTATTTAAACCTTACCTTACCTTACCTTGAAGATGGCAAAATTTCCTTTTTTTAGACGTGATCTTCAAATCACATCTCCTAAGAGGAGAAAGTTTAAGCTGATACTGCATTTAATGAAACATTTTCCGTTTATCAATCCTTATGCGTGCTGGGGAAGGAGCACGAGGCCTCCCGAGGACCTTTCATTCGTCGCCGCTTCTCGGCAAGAAAAGCATTGTCATTTCTTACTTTCAAATTATATTGCAACAGAGCCAGTTCACTAGATCTATTTAGTTGAGTGTGAGTGAGTGATATCATTATAAATTGATTGAGTGGTTAGGTGTGTGTGACTGTGGATGCCACTATAGCAGAAGTATCTTATCACTTCACTCATCACACGAGATGTAGAGGTGTGTGGAACACTCACTCTTGTGCGGAGTGGATCAGAGTGAGTTATTTATATATTATATATATATGGTAGGTGGTAGGATGAGAAGGCCGACGTTCGTGCTATATGTAGGTATATATTATGATAGATATATACTAGCCGGCCTATTTAAAAAAGAGAAAAAAAAATGAACAAACTTAAAATATTTCCGATTTAGTAAAAGAACTTTAATGGAGAAGAAGATATTGATGAGTGGATCATAAAGTTTAACCTAATAAAGGAACGAATAAAGGAACATATTAAAGAAATTCTGCCTATGTTTTTAGAAGGAAAGGCATTGACAGTATATACTCAACTAAATGAAGAATGCAAAGAAAAGCGGTAACGTTATAAAGCAGAAACTAAGAGAAGCCTTCGGGGAGGATCCATTCAATGCTTACTCAAGATTAATTAACAAAAAAGTGGAGAGGAGAATCAGCAGATGTATTTATGATGGAGATACAAAAAATTGCAAAAACAATAGGGATTAAAGATGATTTAATGATTTAGCATGCGTTTATAAATGGAATGCCGGAATATAAGGAAATTAAGAGACATTAAGGAAATAGAAATTGAAAAATTAATCGAACAAACAAGAGTATTGATTGGATTAAATGAGTACAAATGTTTGAGCAATAGATCAGGAATAAATAATGATCTAGTTAGAAATAATGATAAGGGATATTATCATTATCAAGAGGAGAGAAAATTTAGAAATTTTAATGACGAATATTATAGAGATAGATACAATAAATTTAGAGAAAATTGGAATTGGAATAAAAAAGAAAAAGAATATAGGACATGCGGAAGATTAGGTCACGTCTCAAGAGATTGTTGGAAGGGTAATTCTAAAAAGTGGGAAAATAATAAAAATTTTCAGGGAAACGAAGAAGATGGAGCTTATTTGCCGGAGGTAGCTTCATCAAGAAACTGAATATAGAATCCGGTGAATTACCTGTAATTAAGGTGTTAATAAACGGTAAAGAATGTAACGCACTTATTGATACAGGGTGCAATAAATCTCTTATTAGTAAAAAGAATGGAGGAGTTGGATTAGGAGATGTATGCGTGAAGGGGTTCGATGGTAAAATAATTAACACGATGGGGAGAAAAAAATTAATATTTTGTTGAACACAAGGAAATTGAAACTGAAATGTTTAATATTAAACGAAAATTATTTTAAAAATTGATTTTATTCTAGGAATGGATATATTAACAAAATTTTGGAGAAATTATTATAGGAAATAGATGTTTGATAAATTCGTAGAAAAATAATGTGGTTGCTAGAGTGTTTGATAAAATATAAGAACCTCAGTAGGAAAAATATGAGATATTATTATTGACGATAAGACTTTGTGGGTGGTTTACGGGCGATTTCTGGACAGTAAAATGGAAATGGAAGGACAAAGAACTAGTATCCTCAAAAATAAGAGTTAGTTGTTATCAAAACACTATAAAGAAAGGAATGAAGGAGCAAATTTGATGAAGAAATAATTGAATGGATAAAAGATGAATTTTTGGTACCATATAATGGAAAGGTAAATGGAAATATATTTAATGGCCGTGAATCAGGAAATAAAAAATAAGGTAAGGCCAGTGATGGATTTTAGGGAAATGAATAATTATACGGAATGTCATACTGGTGATGGGGTAAATATATGGGATGAAACGTTGAGGGAATGGAGGAAAATAAAAGGGAAAACAAAACTAGTAGACTTGAAGGCAGCATATTTTTACAAGTGAGGATCGATAAGAGTTTATGGAATTATCAGGTTGTGAAATTTAGAGGAAAATATTATGCTTTGACTAGAATGGGATTTGGTTTGGAATTCGGCCATCAAGAATTAGATAGGATTAAGAAGAAGTTGGTTAAAAATGGAATAGTAAGATAGAAAAAGGGGACAGTAATTATTATAGATGATATTATTGTTAATGAATCAATTGTTGAGTGGCGGTGGGAGGTAAGTAATCAATCGTCAAAGAGGTTTGGGTTTAGTAGGGAAAACGTCTGAAGTGCTGTGAGAAGAGTAGAGAGTGCGAGGTGTCTATTAGAGTTTGGACATCAGATGAACACGTGTGTACATATGGAAACAAAGAGGACAAAGCTATTGGTAGACTATCAGTGACAGCGAGGTGAGAGAGCATATTTCAGTGATCGAGACAAGATTGAGGGTGGAGTAGAGAGTGTGAGGAGAACCATAAGAGCAGATTTGTTTTCTATAATGTCGGTAGTATCGTAGTGCGCTGCTGATGGTGCGGTGCGGCTGATCGAAGAGTGTGACCTGTGGTAGGCGTTGTGAGAGAGAAGTAGCTGCGCATCTTATAATGTGGACCTTGTTAGCATATTATATACTCACGATAGTATATTGAAGAGAGATGCATATGTAGATATATATACCACGCAATAAAGCAGGACATACCCGCGGAGGTGAGAGGAGGTGCGAGTATTTTAGGCGATCTTCCGTTTGATCGCTGAATGGGATATTGAGACGCTGAATCGAGGTGCCTAATATATATTATATTTACATAGTTGTATTGTGAGGTGGTGAGTGAGTAAATCTGATAGGGAGTCGATGTGTGCGAGTGTCATACTTCTCTTGGAAATATAGATATGAGTCGCGCGCACTAGGAGAGTGTGAGATAGAGTATAATATTCTTCTTATATAGAAATACAAAGGATAATATAATGATGAATAAGTTGAGCACTCAGACTTTGCAGGCGATGAACGAGTGGAGAGAGCGTGCACAAACTGCGAGCACCTATGCTAGCGATGGGTTATATATATTAGTGACTTCGCACAGGAGCGAGAGTGGAGAAGGATGCTTAGAGGAAAGAATAAAAACTAATCTAGAGAAATATTAATAAAAAGAAGATTGGCAACCATAAAACAGTTGATCGAAGAATTAGGTATTAATTTGAAATTAGAATTTGTGCCTTCGGAAAAAAATAAAGCGGATAGTATCTCGAGAATAAAGAGAAAATGGCTTATCGGAGAGGAAAATAAGCTGATAAAAATAATAATGTTTGTCTATTATCATTTGAGGAATTAAAAGAACTTCATAATAGACACCATCAAGGTATTGAGAAAACTTTGTTTTTAGCTAGGATGGTAGACAAAGATGTAAGGCGGAGAGATCGTGAAAAATGTGTAAGAGAATGTATTCAATGTCAATCAATTGACCCAATAAATTACGATAGAGTTGAGAAAGGTAGTTTTGATAAAGAAGAAAATTGGTCTAGGGTTGCGATAGATATAACTCATTTTAAGGGGAAAATATTTTTGTCAATGGTTGATTGTGGCCCAAGTAGGTTTTGTATTTGGAAGGAATTGATTTCAGAGTCAGGGCAAGAAATTAAAAGAAAAATAGAAGAGGTGATTTTAGAAAGGGGAGAGTTGATGAGCTATTAATGGACAACGGTACGCAGTTTAGGAGTGGAAAAAGTGGATGAATTTTGTAGAAAATGGGGGATAAAAAAGGTGTTTAGAGCGGCATATAGACCGGAAGGAAATGGTATAGTCGAAGAAATCACCGTACGATAAAAAGGATTGCGGAAAAAGCGAATATATCTGCTTTAGAAGCTGTATTTTGGTACAATATATTCACCAAAAGATGGTTTAAAGGAAGAGTCTATACCGTATAAAGGGATTTTTAATTATGATTGGAAATATCAGATTGCTGATGAGGATAAAAAAACTATTGTGGGTGAGGATATAGAATCAAAGTATAAAGTAGGGGAGGAAGTGTGGGTTAAGCCAGGAAAGAGTATCTGTACATCAAAATGGAATAAGGGATACGTAACAAAGGTGAATTCTAAATGGAATATCGATGTCGACGGGATGGCGAGGAATGTTTTGGACGTGAGAAAGGTGGTTTTACCCAATGAAGAAGGAGAAAAAGAAAAAAAAAAGGTGAAAGAACAAGGAGATATACTAATTTTTTAAGGTATAATCTACTAGGGGGAGAAAATTGGATCTTTAGATCTGGGGGCGTGGTGTGAGTTTGGAGCTTCACACTATTAAAAGAACTATATATATATAGAAGTATAGCATTGAAGTGTTGTAGTACTAAATAAATAGTTAATTAAGAAGGTTGTTTGATAGTCTTGCTTACAATTATTATATGCATTTTTCACTTTTTTTATATGATGAAAAGATGAAAAGTTTGAGAGAGTATGATACTTTATTTTAAATGTTTCATTCATAGCGAATGCTAAACATATATTCTGAACCATTAGGCGGAAATTCAATGATAATTACTGTTGCCTCAACCCATTTACATAGATTTTGAATATCTCATCACATAATTTCTCATAAACTTTTATTTGGTCTCTGATCAAAGGTTCAACAGGAGGAAGGTATTTCATTGTTGGACTCTTTTGGAGAACTCGTTTCTCCTAATGAAGTAGTAGTATAAGTATCTAACTGTGTTAGAGTTTTACTTGGTGATACTGATGGCCTGTAACTAGTCTTATCTCACAATATTGGTGAGTATGAGTAATTCTTTTGACAATGAAAATTGGAAGAGTAGCAATTAATAGACGGTAATAATGGTAGACGAGTAGGGTCATCCGAGATATTTATTTGTGAAGAAGCATCCACTGCACTGTGTTTAGAATGGGTTGTTGAACTGTTACTGACACAATCATTGTTGTTAGAATTACCAATGGTTCTCCGTGATATGAAATAGTCAGAATAGCAATTATTAGCTGGTGATAATGGTATACGACTAGATTCCTCTGAGATATTTATTAGTTGTGTAGTATTAACTAAATTATTTGCATTTAGAACGGGTTGTTGAAATGTTACTGGCACATGATCATTGTTACTAGGATTAGCAATGTTTCTATGTGCTATATGGAAAGGGTCATAAAAAGAGAGATTTTTGGCTTGAGATAATGGAACATTATTCACTACATTATTTGTGCTGATGGGTTGTTCAGCCGTTGCAACTGGCATATAATCATTACTACTAGAATTAGAAATTCTTTCTCTGTGCTATACGGAAGGGGTCATAACATGAGTGATTTTTGGCTTGAGAAAATGGTACATGACTGGATTCTTCAGGTATGATTATTATTTCTGATGAAATATTTGAAATTCGGAGGAGTCGTGCTATACGGAAGGGGTCAGAACATGAGAGATTTTTGGCTTGAGATAATGGTACATGACTGGATTCTTCAGGTATAATTATTATTTCTGATAAAAATTTTGAAATTCGGAGGAGTCTAGTCACTAATTTCTGATTACTTAGGGACTTGGGGTTTATAATTTTATGGTTGAATTTGTGAGGTAGAGAGAAAATGAGATTTTTTGTCACATCTCAAATAGGTTCAAGTCTGAAGGATGAAAATGTTTTTTAAATTAGAAACGTCATTACATAAATTTACGTTAGACGCTGCAAATTTTTTAATAGTGCTATTTCGGATGAAGCAATCATGTGGGCCGATTTCTATTTACTGGTGAAATATATTCCACATCTTGAAAAACAACTAAAATTATTAATTGAAACATCAAGATCTTTTTCAATTAAATTAAAATATTTATTACGAGCATCAAAACCTGCTCGAACATTTTTTTAATATTTCCAGTATAATGTTACCTCCATCAGGAATCTTTTTATGTAAATTATTATAAATGGTATTTAAGGCAGCCTCTTCAATATCATCGCCTTTAATAAATTTTGAGGTAAAATAGTTATTGTAATCATTAGTTAATCCTTTAATTTGAAGAACATCAAATTCGTAGTCGCTATTATCGTTTAAATCATCTAAATTTGAGTCATCGGAATCAGACTCAGAAATTGGGAAAGGTTTCCTCGATAATGTAATTTTTTATTAGAACAAATATTTATGCCTTGACGTACGACGAGGTTGACGACTTTACTCTTTTCTCTATCTTAAGTATGAGACAACTCGTGAATATCTTTCTTTTTCTATATAGTAGGATTCTCTTTTTCTATATAGTAGGATTCTGTACACCTAATATCTATGCGGCTTGAACCATAAAATTATACTTTTTAACACTGTCAGAAAGCTTTAATCAAGGTTTCAATGTTGAATTTTTTACATTCGTGAGTTAAGGATCGGACTTTTGGTTGGGCGCAAAATTTGAGAGTCCGTAAACTCTCGAAATTATTCAGGTCGTCAT
>JABUQX010035338.1:0-32500 GCA_015478945.1 Trachelipus rathkii
TGTATCGTATCCTAGATAAAATACTAGAGTTATGGAAGGAAGAATTAAGAATAAGAATTAATCGTAAATAAATACGGCGTGACGGGAGTCGTTATATAATAACATATATACAGTTTATATATGTATATTATGATCATCATATTATCATGATAAGGTGATCATAGTCAATGATGATAATAGATTTCATTTAAGCTAAATATATATAGTATTATTATTTATATATTATATATATATAATATTAATATAATAGTATTAATATTATAGTAGATGATAATATATATAAATATATAAATATTAATATAGATTTATATAATATTGTATTATATTAATCATAGGTGATAGTTAAATTATAGATGATATAATTATTATAGAATTCTATATATAGTATGATATATAATATACCATTTATTATATATCTGTAATATAACTATAGGTATATATATATTATATATATAGATTATATTGATATTATTATATATATTTAATATAGCTAATATTAACTAAGTTAAATATATTAGTTAGGCGTTAGTAATATCTAAAGTATGATTTTATAGGGTATTATAGCTAGATTAGTAAGAGTATAGCCAGTAGATAGGTAGTATGTAGTATAGCTATGAGAAGGTGTATATTTAGTGAGTATGCTGGGTTCGCTACTTGGAGCGGCATATGATATCCGGGTAGTTAGTATAGGTAGTAGTCACTATAGTACATCGTTATGTTATAAGTTACGTGACCATTAGCGTTAGGTAGGTATAGTATAATAGTGATAGGGTGCATAATGAGGAGTAGGCTAATAGGTATATATAGTAGGATATATATTTTTATTTACATATAAGCAAACCAATTATTGTATATATCAGTCTGTTGATATAATAGTATATATAATTATATATAATTATATTATATAAGATAATTATATATCAGATGATTATGGTATAATCTATTACATTATTATAGTCCGATATTGATAGTAATATTACATAATGATATAAAGTATGATATTAGATAAATAAGAATGATTAGTGTGTACGTATAATAGTAAGTAGATACTATAAGTAGCTATGCGTATGTTAAGGAGTGAGGTGAGGTAATCTATAATTAAAAGGTAGTATATAATGAAGATTTCGTTTGAGTGGAGGCATGATGTGTAATTATATAGGTAGTATATATATATACTTAGATTATTAGGCTTGATATATAGTATTACATTATATATTCACAGGTAATTAATATAGTCAATACTAATATGGATAAAGTCGGTAGTAATTATACCCATAGTATATCTGAATAGAGGGGTTTAATTAGATGATTATTACACTTATAGTATAATATGTATAAAGGATATTGCATAGATAGGTGATTATATATACATGATAATTATTATATAACAATGAATATAGTTAGATATAACCGATTAGTATAAGTGACTAATATTGAGTGTATATTGATAGTAGTATATAGGTAATATATGTATAGATAAGATATCGGGATAATATTATTAGGTCACAGCTAGTATAGACAAGTATATTGATAAGTAACTAGAAATTGTATTATTCTATAGGCTTGTAATGGAGGATTGTAAGTTATAGTATGAATAACATATTGTGGTATATAAGCACGTATGCATATGTCTGGATAAGTACTAGTACCTGAGCTATGCGTGTGTAGTTAGGTATAGTATGTAATGTATATATAATAATTGGTTTAATTCCTATAATTATAAATATGTTAGGTATATAGAATTTATATTATTGATTATTGAAGTATGTATATATATCATATATAATGTAGAGTATAAATAGATATACCGAGTATAAAAGAAAAGTTATTATGGTAAATAAATTATATAAATAATAGCTAAATACATATTACATAATTATACTCAAAACCATACAGACCAAGACAATAATAATCATTATTTTCAGTCATAACTTAGCTAAGTAGTATAACCTACAAGAATTACTAAGTGTATAATATACGTTATATTAATATATACTATATCTAGAGCTATTAACGATACTAAGCGTATAACCAAATATATATGATAGTGAGGTACGGGTAAGTATTATAAAATTATATAATCATTATATAATAAAGTATAATTATTTAATATATAATATAGCATATAATATATATATATATATTATATTTATATATATATAATCTATACCTTCTAATATTATTATCTATTATTACTAGGTAAGAACTGGATTATTTAAAATATATATTATTATGAATTAATTACCAGTGACTAATAATATTATGAAGATACTTGCATTGGGTCAAGTTAGTTTTTATATAATAACAATGTTTCGGTACGCGTATTTTTGGTAATAACGCACAATTCAGGTATGATTTTATACAGACTATATATGAGTAGGTATAAAGAAAACTTTGAAGGAGGTGTATATGTAAGGGAGTGAGGAGGCTACAGCGGCTAGTACGGTAGGTAGTAGAACGGAAGTGTGATGTATGTGAATGATAATTGAAGCTTCCGTGATTGTCACTGTTGGCACTAGATGATAGGCCTGTTGTATGCTAAGATAGGGCTATTAAAAAAGAATCAATTTTGTTTAATGATAAAATTTATTTTTTATACCTCATAATTAGGTGGTGCGATGTAGAGATCTCTTGTTAGAGGAGCAGTGTCTTTAGAAGCGAGGAGTTCTCAATAAAATGATGATGTGGAGAGAGAGTATGTGTCGCTGTGTGTTGTAGGTGTTTAATATTTGAGTCAGGGAATGGAGAGGGTCACCTATAATGGATTTATAAGTTCCATCGTAAATCGTGGCGATTCACAAGCCTGGTAGACCCATCAGACATTTTTATATTATTCCATATTGACACTTACTGATAGCGTTAGGTTACGTCACTTATAGTGTTAATACAGAGAAGCCTGAGGTAGGTGTTCTGGGGTCTAAAGTTAAGTTGCCTAGAAATGCCCAAATTTTAGTACATTATTCTCTTGTCTTCTTGGAAATCACAAGAAATACAATATAAGATATATATGAGAAGTATATAGTGATAAGTTACTGAATCATGATTTTACCACGATGATGAGTATGATATCGTAGCCTATACAAGTCATAATAATATACTAATATAAATTAGCTTGACTACAATGATGGAATTATATATTAATCAGATATGTATTATAGGTCATTATAATAGTATTTAGCATAGATAATGATAGTAATATTAATTATAGGGCGTGAATTTTTAGAGTTTCTTTCTTCCACATACACGTCTATATATTATATATATATATAATGAGGTGGTTATATAAAGTGAGGCTCTATCAAAATGTTAATGAAAACAAATGAAAATAAAATAGAAATCTGAATCAAGAAATAAAGAAAAAGAAAATTTAATTTTATGGTAGGCTTACTTTCTAATTAATTATGAAAAGATTTAATTATATAAATCCTATCATTACTTAATTATCTTTTAAGTTCCATATACAACAAAATTATATGTTTTATCATAAATCTATGCACCTAGACATGATAGCTAAAGATAGAAAATATATATAAAGACTTATTAAGGAGTACTATAATAAGAGATATTATGATTAAGATGAACTTGCCTATAAGTGGTATAGATAGGTATAATATATGTATGATCTTAATATAGTGTATATAGGTATAAATTAGGTATATTAAATATCTACTATACTATTATGTTTTTATTTGGTAAAAATCTTGATCCAATTGGTCATCGTTTGCAAAAGTGTATAGTCAATATCTGGCAAATACTTATTTAAGCAGAGTAATTTTAAAATATTAGAGAGAGAAAAATAGAAATTACCGATTCGTGAGATAAACAGAGTGCGCCTTGACCTTTCAAGGAAACTACCAATTAAAAAAACATGCCGAGACATTCACCGATCAGTATAAGAAAGCCGAAGATATAAAAGGAAAAAAAAATCCAAGAAGAGGACGGAGACGAACTAGCTACGCCAACAATCTTTGAAGTGGAGGAAACAGTAACAGCAAAATAAAGTTAAAAACAGGGTACGATAAACCTCCACTTTCATAATTGGTAATTTTCGGTTCCCGGAAGAAGAATAACACTCAAATATGCACAGAACCAGCACAAGTTTCATCAAAGGCTTCAAGACAAGTAACCGGCGGTACCAGTGTAATCGCTCACAATAACATCTAAACGTCAAACTTTAACAATTAGGTAAGATGATATTGTTAGTAATTTCATAACCAATAAATTCTTCTCCCATTTTTCTTAGGGAGAAATTTAAATTATTTTGTTCGCTTCCTGAGTACACAGTGTATTGAGCACAAGGTTACTGACTAATACTAAGTAAGTACATAGTCTTAAACCTTGGGACTTTTATTTACGGCAGTAATTCACTAGTAGATGAAGAGCCTAATATTGTTATACAAAGATGGGTCACAGTATTATAATTATATTTATCACTTTCCCTTAACAAGCATCTAAAACTTTTCATATTTCCCCATTTGCTTCTTCTTCATATTCATCCAGTTCACATATACTATAGTAGGAGTATATATATGAAACACTGTTAATATAAGTGTTCAGACACTGATTGTATCCCGAAAAAGGTAGCAGCTTCTAATTCTTCATAACCTATCGTTTACCAATATGACTAATTATCTCATATTAACTATTGAGTATTGTCAGTCTGGTATTGTAAGACCTGATTAGACTCTATTTGAAAA
Organism: Trachelipus rathkii; assembly: GCA_015478945.1. Taxonomy (NCBI): domain Eukaryota; kingdom Metazoa; phylum Arthropoda; class Malacostraca; order Isopoda; family Trachelipodidae; genus Trachelipus; species Trachelipus rathkii. The sequence goes on from JABUQX010035338.1 coordinate 4,698, forward strand.
GCTGTCTTGTATCTCGCTCAACTTCGCTCATTTCTAGATCTACGGTTCTGGATTAAAATTTTGTGATCTCAGCCTACCCTGATAGTTCCCGTTTAGAACGATCACTTAGTTATTTTGTGGACTTTTTCGAAGCGTTGCTGGTATATATGAGTCAGCCTGGTGGACTATACTTTATCGATATAATTATCTACTCGGTTAGATTCATTGAGTGCTTCTGACCGCTTTAAGACTATGGGTAGTCATATTAGTTGTGGATGCGCTTGTGATAGTATCTGTCGCAAAGTTCCCTTTGGACTCTTTCGGGGATATGGCTAGTGGTCCTCACACCGATATAGCCTTTCTGGCATGCAGTAAGCTTTCACCCATTCTATGGGTTTTATCACAAGCTTTCTTGCTGTCGTCATTTACCACATTTGATCTAGTTTTTCATCCGCGAAAGTGTACAAGATCGGTCCATAGGCACTCGGAGGACACAATGTTGAAGAACGACCATTTAAAACCTTAATTATCCTTTGCCAGTGATATCTGTGGCTGTTTCCGCAAGTACTGGCTGAGCTTCGTAGACTGTTATTCTTGTACTTAGCATCGTAGTAACGATCTATTCCTGTTAGCTCCTCTGATAAATGTTACTAATGACCTATTACATTCTGATGTCCGATATTGAACACAAGAGAGAAACACTCGGTAAAACATTCTTTCCAGCTCATTTCAAAATCTTCTCTTTTCAATCCTTATAAGCTTTTGTCCAGTAATTATACTCAGAGGCCCCAACTGTCATATTTACTTACTCATGCTGGATTTTGAATTTGATCGGTGGGTGTAGGTAAAGTCTATCTGTGTACCTTTCGTCAAAATAACAGCCTCCTACCAATCCTATCATTAATTAATTCATTCGACGGAGTTCCGCACTCTGGTATACCAGTCATAAACATTCCTTGGTTCTAGAACATATACAATAAACTCTTTTGGAAACTGTTTCACATACAATAATCAATTTATAAGTATCACTAGGACAGGTTTGCTCAGATGGCCGTGCAAAAAAGGCTTTAGTGCTTCTGTTTTCAGTATTGTGACGGGATTTTTTCTTACCGAATTAGATTACTTATCCTAGATTAATATAAGGGCCCTTATAAACGCCCGCTTATTGGAGTTGACTGTGTCCCAAAAATTTGGGGGCGCACAGTTCAGACCTTTTCCTTTTGCGGTAAGTCTGGAGTCGTAGAAGTAAAAGATTTAATTAAACTGCCCCTCCTGCTTTCCTTAACTCCCTGATCCCCTATCGTGCGAACGTGAGCGTTGGTGCTCTATCTCTTTACTATAAGTATAACAACGGGCAGGTGCTCGATGAGGTTGATCTTCCTAAGTCGTATAATCCACCACCTATTGCCAATCGCTCTCATAGCACATAAGGAGGTGCCTTATCTTCTTCTTTCACTAATCTGTGTGAATATTGGAAAACTATCTAAAGGCTCGTTTTAGTGATCCTGTTTGCTTTCCAGGCCCATCCTCTCTTCTTGTGGAACTCTCTGCTTATCGATTGATTCTCCTGTTGAATTTGATCTCCTAATTTTTCAAATCCCTTCGTGCCTTACGACAGACCGTCAGCGGTTTTGCGTTAATACACTTGAAAATTGAGGTGGATTTCTTGTCTTTTTTTCTTTTTTTTTTGGGGAGGCTCGCCCGTTGAAACTAGTGGTTACTACTTTATCAAAGAAAAAGATTATTTTAAATATATAATGATGATATGAATAAATCTATAAATATAATAATATATATATCATATAGTAGTATATATATATATATTATAATATTATAATATAATTATAGGTAGCTAGTAATGTAATTTGTATAGTAGTATGATAAAGTGTTATAATATTTATGAAATAATAATTATAACAATCGTTAATTATATATGAAAGTAATTGATACCAATAGGGCATAAACAGAAATGTGATATTGGTTCGTTAGAGCTTTAACAGAGCTAGCTTTACGTCCCCAAAGGTATCTTCCCTCCCTTTTTAACACTAGTTTTATAACATTCAAGATTCCCTATTTTTCCCAAGAGTTTAACAAAATTTCTACTTTATAAGGAAAGATTTTGATAAACCAATAGATGAAATTCTAACTTATATCCTAACATGGCTCGAATCGGATCATCTCATGCAGATCGTGAAAGAATAGTTTCCGTAAATCTACGGAGAGTTGGAACAAACGTTTATTGGCAATTGAAAAACTAGGAAGCGGGTTGTCCCCAAATTTGTTTGTAGCAAGAAAATGGGTCGCAGAGATCAAAAATTCAGTCGTTACAGCCAGGCTGTGTCTGTTTACTAAGGTAGAACCTAGAGAAGTTTGGTATGATGAGGAATATTCATAGATTAAGGTATTAAATCATAATTGGGATTATATGGTCCCCTCTTTGACACACTACGTACACTTTGGACATTATCGATTAGTGGTTCTATTCTCGTTATGGGATCGATGCCAAATATTTGGTTCGCTGAGGCCAAATTCCCAATACCCCATAGCTACTAAAATAATTAAGAACATGAAGTGTTTTAATTTATCTATTAATTTGTTTGTTTGTAATGCATATAAACAGTCCGTAAACTGTAAAGCTTTTTTCCCTCTAGAATAACGTGATACCGTTTTAGATATATTGAAATTTACTCTGTCTGTGGTCACAATTTCATCAATAATTTTACAATTTTTTCAAAAACCAATTTTTTTTTTAATACTTTTAGTTTTGAACTTGCTCATTATCAACTTCCAGATTTTTTCACGAAATGACCTTCAGTCAAACTTGAAATAAATGCATAGAGTGGATCATTAGCCATTCATAACACATGACATCAATTGTAAGCACATTTTCGATTTTTTTGATGATTTGTGCTCCAGTACAATATGTCTAACCTACACCTTTTGGGTGTTTAAAATGAAAAATTGCGAAACCGATATTTTTTTCCTGTTCGTTGCGCAGTGGAAATGAAATTTTCAGCATATGTAGTTACCAAGGGAGATGACCCATTTTTTTTTTACTTAGATAGTTCTGTTCTTCTTTAAGTAGTATACAGTAGTGTTCGGATTTTTACCTCAAAATAATTTTTTTGAAGGAAATTTTATAAAAATTAATTTAAGTAAAAAAATGTGTACTGCCCTGCTTTGCCAAGTTTGAAAATTTAATGTTGATCGAACGATTAGAAAAAAATATATATAAAATTTCCCTTTTGAGTAAAACATTTTTTTGTTTGAAAGTAAGAATTTTTGATTTTTTTTCTCCGTCGATAAAAACTATCAAATTACTGTACTGATCTTGTATAGTCCGGAGGAGATACCGCATCTTGTGGTAACTAGATAGACACATGCTATTTATGCATATTAGTAGTAAATGTTTTTTGAAAAAATTTCCGATAATATCCAAAACTTGTTTGTTGAATAATGTATTAGCACGATGCAAACAAATTCATAACCGAAAAATTACTGAGCATATTACAGGAATGAGATATTTGTAGATCTGAAGTAAAGTGCATCTCTTACGACTACATTAAGTTATTACTGTAGGTAAAATTAGTATTATCGCAAATTATTTTACATATTATTACATAAAACCTAGCTGAGAGAGATAAAAAGTTATGAATATTTGAGAATTTTAGAGTACAATGTATAAGTACTGAATTATAATAAATCGAAAAATCACTACTAAACTTTCACTTCAGTGACATTTCATTATGTCTGGTAAATATGAAACCCATCTATGCATATTATAAGTTTTATTTTGAAATCAATTTAATAAAAAATATATAGAAGTTAGATATTCAAGAAAAGAATGTCAAAAACTATTATATGGTACATTTTTAGAAAAATTATTGAAATAATTTCTGAAACGAAAAACGACATTACAGGAACACAGAAAAACATCGAGGCGCACCGTAATCAACCGAGAACTTTTTAGAGGGCAATAACAAAGGATATCAGTATATTTGGTGTGTATAATAGCTTACTAATATTCGAGGCTTGAAAAGACCAGATCAGTCTGTAAAATATATGTCCCATTGTCCTTGTTAGAGACTAGCTTGTGAGAGGAGAGAGCGACACAACAAATCTAGGAGCTGCAGTTGACCCTCGTACAAGATATCATATAGATATAGGAGCAGACACACTCACACTAATTAGTGAACGTATTAAACTACTAAATGAAAAGCACAAATCATGGGATATAATTGTATACTAATAATGAATTCATTAATGTTATGTAAACAATGCTGTCTTACACTTTCAGTAAAAACCTAGTTAGAATAAGTATAAAACATTCTTATTTATCTAGTATTTTTTACTGACTTATTATTCACACATTACTTTAGAAACATCTGTATAGAGTTATAACGTTGCGAGATAAGATTCTTAATCTATTAACTTATAAGACAATTAATGGTATTAACAGCTATATATTGTATTATCACCAAAGATTTAAGGGGGGAGGCAAAGCCTTTTTTTGACATTTCAACACTTTCTTGCCTTCCCACCGATATCTACATGCATAAGTATATATCACTCAATACTACATGCCTAGCTCATCTATGCTATAATATATAAATACGCCCAGTATATATATATATTATATTATAATAATAATATTTATAACTATATAATATAGGTTATTATATATATAATAATATTAATATTATATTATATATTATGATATATATATATTTATATTATTAATATATTATATATAATTTATATATAGATTAATATATATATATAACTAATGAGATTATATAATGCAGCAGTAGTAGTAATATATATTACATAATAAGGGTACTGTTAAATATCAATAATTAAAAGCTATATGCGAATACTCCTACTGACTAGTAAAATATTATCTACTTACTAATACATATACTATCTAATCACTTATACTATAATAACATCATTACAAATACATATAATCATATAATATATATATATAATATATACTTAATGAATATAACATATAGCTTAGTTACTGGACGTATACATATCTATTAATTCAATAACTACTACTGAACTGACTACTTACTACTAAACCATTTTTCACCGTTTTAATCGTACTATGTATTATGGTTGTGCTAATGCTGATGGAACGTGCATTAGTTAAGTTGAGTAGCAATATATAATCATAGGTAATTCAATTAAGTGCTTAATTATTTCAGCCCAGTGTTCAAAAAGAATAGCAAGAGACTATTACTATAACAATACTTGAACCATTAGTATAAACTTCAGACTGTTATCAATATACATCAACATTTACTTTTAGTCTCATAGTTAATAGGAAGCAAAATAAAAATTAATATAGTGTGTAAAATGTTTGATACAATCGTTGGCGACCTGTAAGTTATTGCAGGAAAACTTGATTATCACTATGGGAAACACAACCATGTCTTATATTTCTGAAAACAAGACTATGTTACTAGAGCGCGGTGAGGTAGACATGTTTTGAAGTACAAGGACTCATTTTTGAAATATTATGAACAGAAACAGAACGCTAAAAGTGCTGTTAAACATCTGTGGTCTGAAGACATAATTTGGTCCTGCGACTGTATATGCTCTATCACGAACTTAATAGACTGGTAATGCCGCTACTTTATTAACGTAAGGTTGTTGAATTATGCTTAAAGTTGTTGAGATTGCGCGCATCGGTAGGTTTCATGTGATCTATATAGCGAGAGACGATTGCGATTTATCAGTTCGATTATATTGGGAAAGGGTTGGTTCATCTGATTTGCCATTAAGGTTTGTTGCTCAAAAAATCACACAGAATATCTCATAGTGTCTGCTTCTATATTTTATAAGCCCAAGGGGTGTCAAGATTGTGAGTTGGTGCAACACAGAGGAAGGCGCTTGAGAGAGAGCTCGCTGGGTCCCGACACAAACAGAGATTGACAAGAGTGTAAAATCCAGGGACACTGACTGGTTCATGATATTGGAGAGCATATAAGGAGCATTTGGTTAAAATTAGGAGAAACGAAAGACTACCCTTGGTGATTAAGGGCTTCGTGTTAATATTTTATGAGTAAAACACTGCGCAATATTTAATACACATGTTCTGGGAGGTAGTTGGGTGATAGTCTAGAATAAAGTATGACTTTTCACATTTGAAGTTACGATTGTGAGCATTAGACACATTATAGAGGAGTTTAGAGATAAGTAGAGAACAAGAGTTGCTCTGAATTAAAACGTACACTTTGAATAGCTTTCTTATTTTAGGGTGTGCGAAAATGGATTCGCACTATGTTTGAGAGCTTGATGTTTTCACCGAGTGTATTTGTTGTAGTCTTAAAAATCTGGTCAGATTTAAGATCAGAGGAGAGGTAGTTGTAGTAGACACGTCTTGATTTGGCAGAGTGATTAAGCAAAATTATTCTGTCGTGCATTCATAGTTTACATCTACAAAGAAACACACTGGTTCCACGGCGTTGACTATTCAGCTTGACGTGTGTTCAGATTCACTACTTTATACGATTAGCGGAGGACAGGCTCTACTTTAAGAAACTGTGGTAATTCAGGAGTGACTCTTGTGGACTTTATCCTAATGTCATTCTGTGACATGCTTTTTAACTAGCTTTTCAAAAGTATCAGTTCATGATTTTGAGATGCATAAAAAAAAGGTAAATATGTGATAAGATGGGAAGGACAAACGCTTAACGTTTAATGAGATCAGAAGATCTGGAGTATGTGATTAAGTGGTTAAGTTTAGTTATCCTTCGGACAGTGGCTCAAGGTTCACCACATAAGAAGGCCAAGTAAGGAGTAAAGTAATGGAGAAGACAACGGAACGAGTATTCGTATTTATGAAATATATTTATTTAATTATGACAACTTTAGCCAAGAGAAATAAAAAAATTTTACTTGAGATATTTAGATGTATTAATAAATATTAATATTATTTAGATGTATTTATAAAGTATTAATTATTATAATGTTATATATATTCCTATATAAAATCTATATATTGATTATACACTTTATATTAGTATGTCATGCAGAATGTGTATTTTAATCTATTATATGGTATATGTAAGAAAATCAAATACTGTTCTTTATCAGTAATGTTAGGTGTATTGAACAAAGGTTTGGATAAAGATATATCAGATATGAATCAGGACAGAAAATTATTAAGTCGTAAATGGGATAGTGAGCAGAAGTCGAATTGATTATTGATTGGTAGAGAGTAAGAGAGAGTTTGCAGTGGTTCTTCAGATGTGTGGATGGAACGATCATCGATCAGGTTATTGAGTCATTATCTAACAATTAATATTAGTGTAAATTGAATGTGTATTTATGACATAATTGTTTATAATTATTGTAATATTATGTAATTATATAAATCACTTTATTTGTTATTAATATTAGCAAATCTTCTTTTGGATAGTGTTAAGTGTAAGGCTAAACGACTAACGCTAAAAATATATGATATTAAGTTTATTTAATAATATTGATGTAAGAATTTATTATTATTACTCTTATTAATTTTATTTGAGTATTTTAATGCACTAATTTGTCATATAAACATTCTAAGTAGTAGAGAGAGATGATTATTATGTGTGTGTTATTGACTATAGAAGTATTAGAAATTTATTATCTATTGTTTTCGACTAAGAAATGTGGGTATCATTTATTAAATTTAGGTAGGAGCGGCACTGCACTTCTAATCATATTATGCTGAGCGTGTAGTCATCTGTAACGAATTATATTATGTTATGTCCAAATCAATTATATTAATTTACTAGTTCTACTATTCCTTCAGTTCCATTTAGTGGCTTTGGTTGCATTTTTTATGTAATAATATTACTTAGTTTCATAGCTCTGTGTTTTGGTCCCTATAGAGTGTATCTCTACTAGCTATGATCGTTTATATATGATGATATAAGAGAGCTGTGAGTCATATTGTGTCAGGGCTATACACATATAATGAGAGCAGAGCTGCAAATATAAACCAGACACGCACAAGAGAGAGAGAGAGGGAGAGAGCGAAATATAAATACAACCGTCCGCAATGAGAAGTATTTCATATTGAGAGAGTGGATTTAAACCTGTCTACCATTGCAGCGAGGCCGGCTTTCTTTCTTCCAATTGCTTTTCTGCTTCCCTTGCCCTCCATACTTACTTGGCACTCGGCTCTCTTCACAATTAGCTGCTCTATACTTCTCTTCTTGGCTCCATACCTTCTCACGCGCGAGAGCGGCACGTTCTATTCTTCTTCTCCTCTGCGAGTGGTGACCGCGAGTAATACTCTCTGCTTGTCTCTTTCTATTCCTCTCTGGTATAGCGTTTTTTTTCCATCATTTATTATTTTTTATTGGTATTTATTTTTTATCTATTTGTTGTTCTTCTCTTGCGATGTTTTCCTTTTTTTGTCGTTATTCATTATTTGCTCACCGTCCCACTTACGCCATGTGTGTGTGTAGTGTATGTACTACCCAAAAGCGTATCTTTTATTTGGTCTTACAAACAATGCAACTCCTATGTTTGCTCTAAGCAATTCATCTGGTAATTCTTCATCTAACAAGGAATGACTGTCACCGCTACTAGTTAAAAGCTAGTGAATTACAACATCTAGTATTAAAGACACTAAACTCGAGAAATCTATTGTGCTGTTACTTCATAATAATGAACGTAATTACGCCACAACAAAAAACAGAGCTTTCATATTCTTGCGAGTATATAAATATTTCTTCGCTAAATAAACAATTGGCTCTTGAATATTTTAGGTTATATATTATTTTCTTTGGAATTGAGACCTCTACTAGAGGGAGAAGTTATATATTTTGGATGAGTTATGTATCTATTATAGTATGATCTATATATATATATATCTACCACTATGCATATTAACGATAAAGTTTTGAGGGTGGATATAGCATAAAATCTCTATACTACTTCTACTATGGAAAACTCAAAGAGGGAGAAGTTTATCAATACGGTCGAGAGGTGAGACGTCTCTCCGACGAGACAAGGTCTCTATGCACATCGATTTTATAATAATGATCTATTATATATTATATATTTACTAATATAAATTAAAAATAGATTAAGTTTTAAACTATATACGCCTTAGTGTAAATGAGTATTTTTGAGGTGTAAAACTAATTAGTAGGAGAAAACAGCTTCTATCTGATTGTAATTATTAGATTCTAAGGAGCTGGAGGAGTACACCCGCGCGCGCTATATCGGAGTGTTTTACATTGTTAGTGGCGGACTTATGCGCTCTGATGTCGCCTGCCGGGCTGTCACTAGTTAGCTCGCGTCTATCTGCGCTCCTGTGGACACACTACGCGGATCCCGTATCCATAGTGGCGCACCATAAGATAAGGCGGTCTTCTTTGCCCACTATATTTTTGTCACTATATTGTTACACAATAATTTATGCCGTATGTGAGCACGTTACAGTTCTTATGCAGACCATTGCGCGCGCGTGACACTGGTTTTTATCGACACGTGCGATCGGGCCGGCTGCCGTATTATAGACATGTATTTTGCAATCATGAGTATAAATTCTTATTCACGTTGCGATATAGAGAAAATGCTATGTTGTGAGAGTAGGAAGAAAAAATCGACAATTTATTAATATCTTTTTGTAGATCGAAAATATCAATTTCGATATAATTCACATAATTCATCTGACATGTTTCTTACGTTGCGCCAGTGATCTCATAGTAGTTCTCCGATCATGGTCTCCACTGGTGTTGTCCCGCGACGCGTCATGAGTAGGATAATTGATAAGGCTGTCGATCACTAGTAACGCTCTTCTCTATCGGACGCGCTTTCATCTAACACTGCCATATGTGTTAATGTCATTTAACATTAGTGACTATTTTGCTGTAGTGAAAAATAATACTTGAGGCCGTAGGCGACACCAGTTAAGACATATAGATGTAGAAGAGTAGGTTGAGGGTGTGATTTTTGAATTCTGGGCTGAGTGAGGTATGTACTTACGGAGGTATTATATATATAAATATTCGGCGGCTATAGTGCTGCATACTTTTCTCATTTTATCCCCTCTAATATTTATATGTTATGTCTTGCAACACCACAAATTCACGTTACCTATCATCTTTCTGAAGCGCAAACCATTCATTATACTTTCCATCTGAAGATATTTTTGATAAATGTCCAGTAGATAAATTTATAGAATAATGAATCAAGGAGAATCATATTGACGCTACTATATAGTATGTATTATTCACTAAGGTCAGAGAGTATGAGTGGTAGAGTAGCATCAGATAGCTGGTATAATTGGTGTGCACGAGTGTAACATATAGTATATAGTCAAGTTTTATAACTGGTTTTTAGAATGATAACAAGTTAGCCATGCTTCTATAAGTTCTAAGTATATTTTTATATATTAAATGATAGTTATAATATAGATATATATGGTTTATGAGTTTATTGCCTGTATCTAATTTAGGTATTATATACGCGAAGTATAAATTGCATGTCGCCTATGCAAGCGCCGCTCCTTCGATTATTGCATTTGCTAACGAATATTGCTATAAATTTTTGTATAATAAAATTGTCAACCAAGCACAAAATCGTAAAAAAATGTCACTATTATCATAAACGTAATAGAGGAGTAAAATGATTCTTTAATTAATCTTATTGAGAATGGTATTTACTGACTGGTTACTATAGTCGAATATAGAAATGTTATTTATAAGTGTCTTATATAATTAGGATTTTATCATAGTAGATTGTTATTGTATATATAGCATGAGAAGTTTAAACACGTATGACTATTTTATTTTATGTTGTAGCGTTGTGAACCTTTTCTATTTAACGATTATTTATACGTACTAATGTATGGACAGAAAACAGAACAAATATAATTTATAGACATTTCGAGTGTTATACAAAAATGTGCACAAGATCTGCAATAAACGCGCTATCGTAGTTCCTGCCTTATCTTTATTAAAAATTGTTGCGTCACTTTAGTAGGCGATATATATATAGAATCAGGTAATATTAAGTGCGCTCATTTGCGCACTACAAAATTGAATAGTATGCGCGTATTCACAGTAGGCACTGCAAATTAATGAACGCAACTATTCAGTAGTGCATGAGCAATAATACGAGCCCAGCTCTGAATATATATTAACTAATATTATATAATATTAATTACTTAATATATATATAATAAATACTAATAATATATATATATAATATTATATATATATATATATATTATATAAGATATATAATAATTATATATATATATTATATAAATATATATAATATATAATATAATAATAATATATTAAGATAATTAAAATGTATTATAGGATTTAGAATTAGATATGTTTAGAGGTTCTAATATTATAGAGTTGGTTGGATACTCTATTATATAGTGAAGGCCCTTGTATACACTAATAGAGCGACTACACTATGAGATTTTATGTGACCGCTTCCATGTCTAATTAAAACCTGGTTAACATCCCGATTTTCCGCAGGAATTTAAGGATTGTTCCACTTACATAACAAAGTTTTGATATCAGTAAGGCTTATTACAGTGAACATTCCCTCTGTACCATAATCTACCAATATCTATTTTTGAGAGTCAACTATTAAGCACGTCAAATTACTAGAATAATAATGTATTCTGCTCGATTTCTACTGACTTCATTATATGAGGCATTAACGGCAATGAATTACATTCAATATCTATTACCATTATTTCTTGAGGTGAGAATTATGACTGGCTACTCAGATGTCATCACCATGAGTATCATATTTCACAGTTCAAAAAAGTTCGAAGAAACAGAATGCTAAATCAGAGCAGCAATTATCTTATTGCTTCTCTAGTAGAATAGAGACTTAACAAGTAATTCTATTAGCTTGTTATTTGAGACCAGGGATGCTGGTCCAGGTATATATGGTACATATAGCTTTGTATGTTTCCATATGTGACAGAGAGAATTCTTTTAAATGTGTGACTTATGAAAGTCACAGAATAGGTTCGTGACCACAGTTGGACTAGTATTTTCTGGCTCCTTCCTAGCGAGGCGATCAGCTTCCCCATTGCCTGGTACACCTTGATGCCCCGGCACCCACATCAGAATAATTCTGTTGTGTGAGCAGTTGCCTGTAGGGTACGTTGACGATTCCCCAAACCAGTTTATAGAAGTCATACAATTAGCAGGAGCTCAGAACTGTATCATGAGATATATGCACGTACCGACTATCAGTTGAGCCACATGCGTGAGATCTTTTGCACACTCGCATATACCTTCATTTTACTATGTCTATATTACTGGCAGCAAGTCACTTTATAGCGAGTATATCTTCAGACTCAGAAGGTGGAGAGTAAGTAAAAGTCACCCAGAGGAATATAATAATACTCTGTATTATATAAGACGCCTGCAATTACGAGGTATCACTAGAACCTAAGTCCTCATAGTACGCTCAAGTCTCCAACTAATCCATCTAAACGATCCATCAGTGTACCACATACTGGTTCCTCTCTTGGTATTTTAGGTAACACTTCATTATCCTTTCTCTTCTGTTACGTAAGTTGTAAGAAGGTAACTTATTATTAATACTTTCTTTTACGAACTGCTGTTTTGAGTTAGTGACATTAAGTCCGTAATATACAATGCCCATTGTGATCTCTGGTACATATCTTACCAAATAATCGATATTAGGTTATATATTATATAGTACGAGGTGTCCTTAGTAAGTCTCAGTTTCTTTAGTTTTAATTTAGAACCAAATATGCCATACTGTTGCCTACAATGTAACATTGACCTCTAATATAGTATGATACCTCTAAACTAGTAGCAAGTTTGCAGTAGGAAGGAGGTCATAATTACATTAGCTCTCCAATGGTACTTCAGTAGTGAGCATTATAATATGCATTGCCTACCTGTGATCGGCTAGGCATGCGCAAAAAACTTATTATGCAATCTTATTTGACAGTTATAAACGGTTATTGAGGTGCAGTCCTATTGTTCATAATATATAGTATATACCTTCTGGTATATATATCCTATACCAAACAAGTGTAGAGCGCATAATGGTGAATGTAATAAGTATTACTTTATGACAACTAGTTAGGTGATATAAATAATATATATATATATTATAGTATAGACATATTGGACATATATTTTTAAGGTATTCTATATCTCCATTGTTATTTATCTAAGCAATATCTTCTGAGTACATGTCATCAGGCATCCATACCTTATCCACTACCCTTTTATAGCTGTGGATTCCACTTAGTTTTTGCAGGTAAATATTTACTACTGAGAAATACTCCTTACAGATAATATTATGACTTCAGTCGGAAAGGGTTAATAGTGACATCACCAATCTTGGGAGCCTTGTATCTTAGCTTCCTCTTCCTGGTAGAATAGGCACTAAATTACTTAGGTTTTGCTTGGATTTGATGATTTAGTTATATCTCTTTCACTCAAGTATCAAATACTTGTTAGGATATATTATGTAAGGCATAGTTTGCAATAGTGAGTTTATAGATCCATCTAAGTGTTTGCGCTTCTATTAATAATAATTATACATTATAGTATATAGAGTCATCTCAGCGTTTATATCACATTTGCAACCTCGAAGAATCGGAATTCATCTAGAGTTGTGAGTGAGAGACTATCGAAACCACCATACAAATGGTTCCAGTATAACAGGGGTGAAAGTCCTGTGTGTGTGTGTGTGCCGTCCGTCTGTGTGTGCGAGAATACAACCTCTCCTTAGATTTTCGTCACGAATTGAGTATTCAATTGAGATCCTCCTGCCCCAAGTCTATTGCATGAATCTCTTGTTATATAACAGTCTTGTCTCCTCCTTAAAACAGCATTCATTCATTTCCATAAAACAATCGAGTTTTAGATGTCTGTACATACACTCCCTTGGAAAGACATGCTAAGGCAATACACTCTCCATAGTCCACAGTCGCAATGGTGCAATCGAACTATATCACGTCACCATGACACTAGAGAAAGCGCTCACATTAATTCAAAAATGCTTGATCAGCCGAATATATATTACTCATTTTTGAGTTGTATCTACTAATACGCGCTATCTACTTATCTATTATTCTCATTGTGAGATATATACGCAATGAGCTATCTATGTATTGCGCCAACTGTTGTAATCTATCATATATAGAGACTGGTATAAGTATTATATATATATATACTATATCTATTAATATACCCATTGATTATAATGTGAATTTTCTTTTTCTATATAGTTTTTTATACGCATCCCTATCAAAACAGTCCTAGCACTCATTATTTATAATATTGATTATTAAAATAATAAAGATATAATAATGATGTTAAAGGTCATTAATAATTTATCTATGGATGTATGTGGGTCAGATGTGGACCGTTCATCCTCCAGAATTGAGGGAGTAAAAACTCTAACCCTACTTTCCTACCACTATAGTCACGGGGAAATGTATCTCCAGGGATAATGCATTATGACTACTTAAATAACCTATATATCTACTACTCAACCAGCATAGTCATGAAAGTCAGACTCATCCATTCCCATTGTTGATAAATAGCAAGGCTGGGATTATAGCCATCCCCATATCCAGAGTATTTAATATGAGCCGAAGGAATTTTAATTGCCTATACCTATTTATTCTAACCTTTATATAATATACTATCTATAGAGTGAGAGAATTTGACTCATTATTATTCCAGACAGTAACTTATTACGTCCATAAACTTTTTATAGGTATATATAGTCTCATATCACTACTATCATATCTACCAATATTAATCTATACTTCCTCCTACTCAGTTTCAGTCAACTATTACATTGATGCGGAGATAGGTGAGTGATTTATTAATGTATACTACACTAAAGTGATTTTACACCTCCTGTTTGTCCCTTATGATAATGCCTGATCATCTGTTACTATTATAGAGAAAGGCTCGGCCCCAGTTAATGATTAGAGTCACCGTATAATATTGAGAGGCACTTTATGTAGACCGCAGTTTCATTTGCTCTCAATGCTTTCACATAGAGATTTCCATGATCTTCTTTGGATTTCCTAAGTTTCCGCTGTTATAAGCGGTTCAGGGCAGTTTTTGTAATGCTCCCAATTTTTACCCTTAGCTTTATTGAAGAGTTCCTGGTTTAGATCTTAGAGTGGTTAGCTTTTGATTCCACCAGATGCTTCTAGTTAACCCTCTTTTTTTCAGAGGACAACTATTTTTCAGATATGAATCTTGATGATTGATTCAAGTTCGGGTAGTGGACATCTAGGTCCTGTACATCAAACAGTCCCTCCATATCCTCTATGCACTGTTTTAAGGAGCTCTTTATACAAGCCCCAGTTTGTAGCTTAGTATTCTCCGCTCCTCCTCTACTCTCTCCAAAGCTATTTCCGAACCTGATGTGTCCTCATGGTCCGAATGAGATAACTTCAATCCAGACACATATCCAGTTCGAATGCTGTAATGCCACGAGTGGCCATTTATTAAGGTTAGGTCTAGACTCGTTGACTGCGATTGATGAATGGGGCTTAACTGAACCGTCATTCCCACATCAATACCATATTGACCTAAGAATCTAAAGAGGTAGACACTCACCTCTGTTGTTGATGTCCTTGCTGCCCCCACAGGGTTTGATGGGCACTTGCAATCCCACCCAAAATCAGTCCCTGCAGTCCGCTGACAGTGATTGAGCAATGCCTGTGGAAATTTCTTCTTTAGTGCAACTTCTGGAATCTTACCAGAAACAGCTTGCCACTAAAGTAATTTTCTTAAAAAGAAACAGTGGTGCTGGCCGCGGTGTGGGGGGTTGTGGCCGTTGGTTGTGTGGTCGGTGGTGGCTTTGGGTTTGGGTGTTTGTGGTGTCTGCTGGTGCTATTATATATGTTCACTAGTCATAGTAATATGGTATATCGTGGGGATGCGGGTGTGGGCGCGGTGGAGGTACGAGTGATAGCGGGCGTAGTGTACCTCGTGTGTGTATATAGGGTGGTGTGTACTGTTGGTATAGTGTGTGATGGTGGTATTGTTTTTTTATGGTTAGTTTGTTTATAGGTAGTAAGTTGAAGAAATGGGTGTAGTTATTGTTATTTAGGTAGGTTCTAGTTGGTTATTTGTGTTGGGTTGATGTAGGTTGGTAGAGGTATGTGATGCGATGTTGAGCTGGTGTTATCTTTATTTAGTCATATTTATACGACGTTCGGTTCAGCTGGACATGACGAAGGATGTAGTGATAGTCGGGACGGACGAGACGAAGTAGGTTGAGTGTCGCGTGTATGAATGTTGTTGACTGTGTGTGCTGCGTTTAGGTTCAGTGTATATTACGCTAGAAGGTAGTAGTCTAGTAGATATGGCGGGTGCGGCAGTCGCATCTTGGTATCGTAGATACGTTGGAACGGTTGCGGGTTATTGTAGATAGAGCGGGAGGTATGATCTCTGGAGTGGTGTAGCTGACTTCGGTGATGTGGTTACTTTAATGTGGATGGTGCGCATTTTGAGTGTTCGTGGTGTGGTGGATGTGGTTGGTTGTGTGTGTGGTGAAGAAATACGTACGATGCTTGTTGAGAGTTGTGGCAGAGTGGTATTCAGTGTGGAGAAGAATGGTCGCGGACCTTAAGTGTGTGCTCTCTATTTTAGCAATTGCGTATGGGTGTACGGTAGTGTGCATAGTTTTAGAAACATTCGCGCGATCTGGTTGTCGGTGTGTGAGGGACACTGGGGTAGAGGTGTTGACGACTACCGCGGAAGGGGGTTGTCGAAGTAATGTGTGGTTAAGAGAATATAAGATCAAGCGCGTTTGTTGGGCCGAGGATCCAGGGTGAGGGTGCTTGTGTGAGGAGTGGCTGGAGATATGTTGCTAGCGAGTACAGTTTGCATGCTGAAGTAACTAGTACTATTCCAATAAGGATTTGTCGTGTACCGGGATGGAGATGCTAGGCTTCGGAGTGAGGATTATGGTGGTTTTTCTGATTGCGTGAGCTATTGTGGGACTGTCAGATAGTATCGAGATAATTGAATTGGAGCAGAGCGGATCCCCAGGTTCTTAAGGCATCTGGTTGAGAAAATGGGTCTGATTTCAGACGAAAGCTATTCTGGCGTGATGTGGGTGACTGCTTGTTGTACGGTTGCTTTGCTGTGGATCTGATAGTCGCAATTTAATGTTATCTGGTAATAGTTAAGTGCGAGAAAAGTGTGTTAAACGTGATGTGTAAATAATGTATAAAATAAAAGTGTATGGGCAATTTCATAATATCCATCGTGCAGCTATGGGGTTTTTGATTCGTCGATTCACATATAGTGGAATATACTGGACTGAGAGCGGCTAAAAGAGAATTTGTATCTGAGGGCAATAGTGGATCGAGTGATGTTCTCAAGTATGAGTGAGATAGGTACTGAGTATAATAAGTATGTTTATAGTATAATATATATAGTTATATATCTTTTTAATTATAGTATTATAATATATATATATATAGTAGTATAGGTGGTAAACTGGCAGACGGCTTGTTGGGGGGTGAAGTGGTTATAGCTGATACGATATATGTGTATATGGTATATGGTTATGTATTATATTTATATTATAGTTCTGATTAGTCACTCGTATCAGGTATGTGATCATGGTTTGAGGGGTGTAGGATGGATCGTATAAGCGATAAGGTTCACGAGATTTCTCAGTGTGATAGTGTTGGGTCGGTATGAGTGACTATCGTCGCTGAACTCGTAGGGCTCGCGCACTGTGATAATATGTATATAATATGATATTATATATATAGTATAATGTATATAGTAGTATAAGTATATATATTGATAAAAGTGGGTTCTCAAAGGGGGTATAATAGGTATAATAGGGTAAAATAGTTTCCTTCGAGCCTACTATAATGGGTTGGGGAAAAAAAACCCATGCGTTTTTTAAAAAAAAACGAAAACATTGAGTTTTTTTTAAATAAAGCCAAATAAAATTAGTCTGGTTTTGTTTTTGTTTGTTTTGTTGGGGAGTTGTTTATGCTATTTTTGAGTGGTTTCTAGCGCTGTGGTTTTTTTATTCGTTTTACGTCAGGATTTTAGAGCAGAGGTGCAAAGAATCACTACGTGGAATTACTTGTGGGATGAGGTGGTGCAGGTCGGTTAGTTGCTGGGGGAAAGTGGTTGGTTTATGGGGTGTTCTGCCATGGTTGGTTGCTAGGTGGGCGTGGGGTGTAGGTAATACAGCTCGTTTTGTTTTAATAATGTGGCTTGCTGCTGTATTAATGAAGTTGGTTTTCTTTATTGATGAAAGAGACTTAAGGATTAAATTAGAATAATTATGTGAGAGACTTTAATTGTGGTAGGAGACCGTTTTGTGACTATCGGTATATACTTGCGCGGTCGCGTCGCGTGTACACGGCGCACGAAATCTGCGCGGGGGCGTGAAAGAGGATCCGGTTGAGTTGATGGTGCTTGTGGTTGCTGGGGATTGGTTCTGTTGTGGTGCTGGCGGGATTGGTATATGGGTGTGGGTTGGAAGTGGGGTGTGTTTGATGTGAGGTGGCTGCTTTCGCTTATTTTGGGTTTGGGCTGGCTTTTGTGGTGGAACTAGTGTAGATTTAGGTTTTGGATCGGATTGTTGTTGTGGGGTTAGTATTTTGTTTGAGGTGTATGTGTTTGTAGAGGGAGGGTGCTATGGGTGGTTGATAGTCGAGCTGTTTGTGATGGTATGAGTGTTCGTGTTGGAGTTGTGTGTTTTTGATGGGTGTAGGTTTCGTGGGAGGAAGGTCAGGTCCTGAGGTATCATGATTGTAGCTGTAGTATGGGTGATCTGGACATCCTGTATGAGAATGTTGGAGCGATATTAAGTTGTTGATTCTGGCTAAGGGTCTGAGGGTTGGGCTTACATGCGTCGGTCGAGTCGGGTGTTAGAGTTTAGTAAGGAGAATGGAGTGGGTTAGTTACTGTATTTTAGTGTTGTGATTGTTATTACCGTGATCTGGGGTCTACATTATTAAAATAGTGAGAATGAAAACAGAAAAGATGGTAAATTGAGAGGATGTGAGAGGGCTGGCTTTAGTGTTGATACTATGTGGTGGAAGTGGCGTGTTGGTCGACTCTGTCGTGTTGGGTTTGTGGCGCGCCGCTGGTTGTGTGGTGGCTTTTCTCAGTGAGTTGGATTATAGCGCACCGTTTGGTCCGTGCTTTATGCTATGGAAGTCAGTGTCGAGGGGTGTATAGTCGTTATTCGTGTCATATGGAAAGGTCTCAATAGATTTTTGGTTGATGACGGCTTTTGTAGCGTCAGGTGTGGTGGACGCGGAGTACGTTAGTTTTTGTGTGGCAGTAGTAGTGTCGTGAGTACGGTTGTTATATTACAGTCATAGTATTTTATATATGATAGTATGGTGTGATGGTATATTATATTGGGTTAGTTATAGAGTATGTGTTTATATCTTGTATATTAGGTGCTTGGGTGTTATTGATATTATTACTGCGTATTTATATAGATATATTGATATAGGTTAATGATTATAGTAGTATTACTATGTAGCTGTTAGTCTGAGGTATGGTTATAGTGTAGATGTAGAGAGAGAGGAGAGGACGAGAGGGGAGAGTAGTGAGGAGGAGCTGATGCGCGCAGATGAGGAGAGTAGAAGTAGAGATCGCATGCGATTTAGAAAGTCTCTCGAAATTCTGTTGGAAATTCTGTGATCGAGTGGTGTGGAAGTAATATTTAGTGAATCGCACATATGAATAGTAAGTTGTCGTTCTCTGCTGCGTTTACTGGTGCTTTCCCGACGGAGCATTGTTTCTATCATGTTTTGCGTGTGTGCACACGTCCACAAATGTGTTGAAATAACCGCTCTTTGTCCACGAATTGGCGGCAGTGGTGACGCCAGGTCGGAGTGTTGGGCTGTGATGCATTCATTTAATTGGCTAGTTATGTTTATGATATTGACTTCTTTCTTCTAGTGCGACGGATTTTTCTTTGAAGACTTCTGTGACCAAAGATTGAAGTGGAGTCATGCTGGCGTTCGGGGACACGGCTGTAGGGTGAGAATGAGAGGACTGCGATCAGAGATTAAGGTAGAGCTGTTTTGGTGATTGAAAGGGAGGTTTAGTAATTGTGCTTCTTTAATTCTATGTATTCCGATATAATGTTCCTAGCTGATTTTGAAATACTGCATCCTCTGTGCTGAGTAAGTAACTTGGTGGTCTGTAGGTTATCTGTGGGTTATGATATAAGTATGATTGCAATGAAGTGAGCCTGCTTGTGTTACGTTGCCTCTGATAGAGTACGGTACCGGGTTCTTGTTTAGCTTTTGGCGATAGGCGATCATTTGTTTCTTGAAGGCTGTGTTT
The DNA here is from genome assembly GCA_015478945.1 of Trachelipus rathkii. Taxonomy (NCBI): domain Eukaryota; kingdom Metazoa; phylum Arthropoda; class Malacostraca; order Isopoda; family Trachelipodidae; genus Trachelipus; species Trachelipus rathkii. The sequence goes on from JABUQX010035338.1 coordinate 25,022, forward strand.
TGGGGATAAGCTGTGTCTTAGTGACTCGCATAATTCATGGAATTTGTATTTCCTGAAGATATAACAGTGTGCATCTCTTGCTAGTTTGATTTGTTTAGGTCAGTGGTGGCTGCTGTCTTAGTGCATTTGGGTTGATGCTGGTTTGTTGGCCACAGCACGGACCGAGCTGTAATGTGAACGAGGATTCATGGGTTTGATATATATAGGGTGAGAGCTTCTTTGTGGTGTGTGAGAATGTGGGCATACGATGGGTAACGTAGAAGTGAATGTCGTCTGCTTAAAGAGCTCGAAATGCATCTGTGTAAATACTGGATGAAGTGTTTAAACAGTCGTTAATTTGTAGCGAAAATTATGTATTAGTATAGGTAGGTATATATTAGTTGGATATATGATTGTACTATTGTTAGTAGTAGTAGCTTTAGTATGGTAGTGTAAATCATTAGGTTAGCTAGGGTGTATTGAGGTGGGTGTATCGATCATGTTGAGTGGGTTTTGTATATGTACTAGATATTATATATTAATTATAGAACAGTGAGGTGCATTAGTGGTGCGATACTGTGATGTAGCGCAGTTATTGATAGGTGATTTAAGGTGGTTTGCTGCTAGTAATTGTAGGTGGATTGGTGATGTAGCTATCTTACTATATGTATATCATTACGCGTTTTTGGTATTAGGTATGGTTTTAATCGGTTGTCTGTATCATTACGTGAATTGGTAGTTATAGAGGTAGTTATAGTGGTAAGCGTAATCGCATTGATATATAGTGTATATATATATAGATAAGTAGGCGTAAGGTGTGTAATATTAGGATTATAGTAATATATTTTATATATAGTTGTATGTTGGGGTATATATGTAGGGGGGTGTCGAGGGGGTGGTAATGATGTAGGCTGGTATAGAGGTTTGGTGTGTTTCGTGATTGTTATGTTGAGGTAGAGTTGGTATTGATATTGTAGGGGGTAAGAGATTGGTTGAGTAGGAGGGTGATTTATAATAATGATATTTATTGTGGTGATATGGGTGAGGTGTGTTATGTATTATTGAAGTGGATTTAAACACACCTAGTGGTATCCTAACTTTTTTGTATTGGTCGTGATTGTCCGTTTATCTCTGTCGTAGTGTTGAAAAATTGAGTGGAAATCACCGATATCAATGGATACGAATGACTGGGAATGGTAATACCGGAGTGTGCATAGTAATGTATATTACATTGTTGTGGAAGATATTGGATTTTTGATTGGCAGGTGATGGTGTTTTGTTTATGGTTTTTAGACCATTTCGTGGTTTTTGTATGTGGGTTGTAGATAGCTCATGGGTTTTTAAACCAATTGGGTTAGATCCAAAGTGGTTGTGTAAACGCTGATAGTCCGCCAGCGGTGGCTAGCTTATTATTCATTAGGATGTTGAGTGCTTAGTTACGTCGGGAGGTGAGTGGTGGAGTGAGGTAAGTGATTAGGGTAGGCGGGTTATAGTGAGTATGGGGTGTTAGTGATTATTAGTGATGACGTTAAATGGATGGTGATAATATGTGTTTATGGTATTGATAGTTCATAGTTGTATTTTATTATAGGGTCGTGTATTGTTGTATTAGTATATAGAATATGGTATTGGTATTATTGATATAATAGATTAATAATTTATTATTATTAGTTGTAGTTGTAGGGGGTGTGTGTGGTTTGGTGGTGGTGTGGCGTTGTTGGTGCTTGGTATAGTTGGTTTTGGGACTAGTGTGTACTATGGGCGTAGCGGTAGTGGTTAGGGTGTATACTGATAGGTTGTGATATGGTAGTTGTGATTATATATTTAGGATGGTACTTTATGTCGTGTAGGTGAGTATAGTATTGATGTAGTGTATTGATATTGGCGGCTGGTAATGGGAGTATATGAGTATTAGTAGTTGTAGGGTCGGTCTGTCGTCGGTTTAGTTGGGAGGTGCTTTGTGATAGTGCTGAGGTGTACGGTGTGTGGTTTGTGTGGCTATATTAAAGGGTAGTAATGTTATTGGAAGGGTTTATAGGTGTGGGTAGTAGTCTGTACGGTAGGAGTATGATTAGTGTGTGGAGTTGTGGGGTTGGGATCCAATATAACGAGTTGAAGGAGGGTGTAGTAATAATAATATATCAGATTTAAATGTTCACCAGAGTCAGTGGCTTTCCTCTAATTATTTTTGCAAATACGAACTGGTGGAATTGTGTATGTGTCTACGCGATCAGTGTGTATGTCCTGAACGCAGTCAAAGGTGGGATTAACGTGCGAGATTGGCAGGTTGGGTTGGTGGCTAGGAGTTCGGCCTAGTGTTCGGTGTGATTCTCTGAGATGTCGTTTGGGAGATTAAAAATGAGACGCAACTATCGCTGCTATTCGCTGTTTCCTCAACTCGAATCCTTCTCGCGCTATTTCTGTTGAAGCTTTTTTCTCCTTTTAGTTGCCTTGTCACAGTCACGTTTTCGTTAATGTCTGTTTTATGGTGCCGTATGTGACTGTTCATTCATATTTGATTGATGTTTAGATCAGAGTAAAACTTGTTCGGGGGGTGCTCGCATGCTTACTGGTCGAGGTGGTGATGGTGTTGTCTGGGTGGTTTTAATTTTCCCATGAATGGTACCTACTGCCTTTAATGGTAAAGATGTCCTTCTCGGGAGTGTGCTGAAGTCAATTATTGATGTTAGGGATTGAAGGCGGAATCTTCTTCTCTGGTATGGAGAGGCATATTTTTCAGTATTCTTTCCCTTTTAACTAACTATAAAGCAGAACAGATTAGTGCTTACGTTTTGATTGCTATCCTCTCGTGTAGCTATCTGTGTTGGTCACGACATGAGACGGATTGCCGTTCATTAATCTGAGAGCGTCGTGACTTAGACTTGGGTGGTGATGCGAAAGCCTCTACGCAATTAAATAGTTGTTAGATTGCCCTTGATAACGGATGTAAAGGTAAGTACTTGTTCGGTTGTTAGGCGAAGAAAGGGTGCAAATAATTCTTTCTGTGTTCCTCTTGGCTCGGCTTGTGATGTTTATTTGTCTTTGTAAAAGATCGCTAGACGCACGGAAGAGGCTGTATGCGTTTTTCTTGCCTTCTTTGTTCGTTGCTTGTTCCCGGTCCTGTATCTCCACTAATTTCCAATCTCTTTAAAGTGCCTAAGCATTGCGAGATTTCTCTAATAGAGGATGTTTGCATCTGCTTCTCGGGAGTATTATCTCTAAGACAGGGGGAGGTAGACGGTTCCGTTGTGGTAGCGGTTTTTGTTTGCCCGTCGTTTGTCGGCGTCTTGTGTAAGGAACTTGTCTTTCCCGCAGGCTTAAGGCTGAGCTTGGTGGTGTTTGCTCTTCTGCAACGACTATTTCGTCTCTGCCTATGTACTTGACCTTCCCTTCCTCCTGGAGATGTACCCTCATTCAGCCTATGCCGGATAAAGGAAACCTCTCTCAACTTTCAAACTATCGTCCTATTACTTATAGCTTGTGTTGTTAAGAAGAGCCTCTGTTCTTGGGGTTCTAAAAGTCCTTGCGAAATCTTACCTTAAGGAGTGGAAGACATTTGGAAGCCATCTCAATTACTGGATTAATTTCTTATCGTCTTATCACCAGCATGCATTTTTCAAATAAAGAAACGTTCTAGCTGGCGATGCTTCTTTTCGCTTTCTCTCTTGATATACTTGGTCCTCAGCCCTTCGCTAAATCGGTGAACTCCTCTCCTCGCTGCTCGGCTGCATACCGCGCCATATAGAAAGCCTTTGATTAGAGTCCTGGACAAAAGCTTTTGATTTCCTAGACATTTTCGCTTTTCAAGTACGTATCGTGCCGGCTTCTCTGGGTGTGTGTACTCTCTCCTCTCTGATTTCCTCATTCAGGTCGTTCTATGGTAGCCGAATGATAAAGGAAACCTCTCTCAACTTTCAAACTATCGTCCTATTACTTATTAAGCCTCTGTTCTTTCTAAAGTCTTCGAATCTATCCTTAAAGGGAAGACATTTGGAAACATCTCAATACTTTATTTCTTATCTCTAATCACCAGTATGATTTTCAAAAGAAACGTTCTACTGGCGATCTTCTTTCCTTTCTCTCTGATTCTTGGTCCTCAGCCCTTCGGCAAATCGGTGAATCATTTGCTGTGGTGATAGGCATATAGAAAGCCTTTGATAGAGTCTGGCACAAAGCTTTGATTCCTAGACTTCCCTTCTTCAGATATCTCCTTCTCTTTGTGACTCTCTCTCTCTGATTTCCTCTCCAGTCGTTCTATAGCAGCAGTTGAAGATGGTCACCGTCATCCTTTAATTTATAATTAGCTGCGTTCCTCAGGGTTCTGTCCCATCCCCCAACTCCTTTTCTATTTTTCATTAATGATCCTCTCTTCATTACTTCATCACCTATCTACTCCTATGCCGACGATTCCATTCTTCATTGCTACTTTCATTTTGAAGATGTCCAACCCAATAGCAAGTTGCCTTGAAGCAACTAGTCATCTGAACTATCTCGAATTTCTAATTGGGTCATGAGAATATAGTTGCTTTCAATGTCTCAAAAACTCAATTCCTCAGCATAATCTTCTTCACAACTACATCTTCTTCGAAAACACACAATTCAAACCTTCGTCTGTCCTTAATATTCTTCGTGTTTCTGTCTCTCGTATATATATATATATATATATATATATATATATATATATATATATATATATATATATATATATATATATATATATATATATATATATATATATATATATATATATATATATATATAAATATAAATATATATATATATATATATATAGTAAAAAAAATATATATATATATATATATATATATATATATATATATATTTATATATATATATATATATATATATATATATATATATATATATATATATATATATATATATATATATCCTTGTTGGATACAAAGGGATTAAGTCTTGAGCTCGCTAGGGTTTTGCATGAGGGCTATAGGGCTAACTCTTGAAGCCGCAGTCAATAAAGTTCAATTCTTAGATTGGAGACTCAATACTACCAAGGATGAGAAACAAGTTTTCCGATATATGTGCAATAATATTTGTGTCCAGTACCGTATTTATATCTCCTAAAATTTATCATTCTTAAAGCTGTATTTACAAGATATAATACAAATTATACATATAAAAACTGCTTGAATGAGCACTCCTTTCCGCTGTTACACTTGGAGATACCGTTGCATGTATACACCGTTCTACTTCTAAACGTTCCTCCTATTATGCGTCCACCAGTCGGTCAGCCACGGTTCGTCTCGCCAAGTCACTCGGGACCAAGCGGCCTCAATCGCGATGATTGTTCTGCTGAACGCTTCAAAGAGAAGCGGAAAGTGCCAATTACTTTGCCTGTCCTCAAAAAATGGACGAAGCAATAATCTCGCCTCGCCCTAGAGCCGCACCACAGCAGGACGATCGCAACTCAACCTTCTATGCCGCTGGTGTCCACTTCACGGCGGATGGGGTCCAGGAAGCAGACAGGTTGCACCTCCACACCGACAGTTCACGCCTCCAAACCGACACGTACGTAAATACAATAAAATAATGAAAACTCGTACTGGAAATAATAATAATAATAATAATAATAATAATAATAATAATAATAATAATAATAATAATAATAATAATAATAATAATAATAATAATAATGTTAATGTTAATGTTAATGTTAATGTTAATGTTAGTAATAATAATAATAATAATAATAATATCGACATCATCATCGACATCATCATTGACATCATCATCATCATATCCAGCATCATCAACGACATCATCATCGATATCATCATAACCAGCATCATCAACATCGACATCATCATCGACATCATCATCGACATCATCATCATCATAACCAGCATCATCAACATCGACATCATCATCACCAACAATAGACCAACCATAACACTAATACTATATTTGTGGCTAAATAAATCACACTAATAACAACTATAATAATAACTATCATCGTAAATTCCATTGATAGCAGGTAATTAGCGTACATAATAATAATAATAATAATAATAATAATAATAATAATAATAATAATAATAATAATAATAATAATAATAATAATAATAATAATATAAAGACACAAACACATTAATAATAATAATAATAATGATAATAACAATAATAATAATAATAATAATAATAATAATAATAATAATAATAATAATAATAATAATAATAATAATAATAATAATAATAATAATAATAATAATAATAATAATAATAATAATAATAATAGATTCATGTGATTTAAATTAATGCTTCACCGGCTCATTACTTTATTTATAAATGTTACTTAATCTGTTTACGCTAAGCTCTCAGTCACTAAAATTCAAATCAACAAAATTAGCTTTAAAGTTCACCTTTCCTCTTTTTCTTAGCCTAATCTCACTCCTTGTTATCGACTTTTAACTGGTAAGTTTTTTATCGTTATTTAACACAAAATCTTAATGAAGATTCTAAGTACTAATAAGTGTAATTCTCACTCTTCAGATCTTAAACTTTTTAACTTAGAAATTCAAATTTTTCTTAACTTGAAATCTAACCTTTTCGAAATCCAAACGTCTCACGATAACTAAGGTTTTGCTTGTCAGTCACTGAAGAATACGAATATAAAAAAAAGACTCTTTCAGGGTTGCACTGCTATTAATTATACTCTTTAATTAGTTGGTTCAAAACTTGACAAATGTCAACCCACCACAGTATGTTGTTACCAACGTTAATGTATATTTGTGTAACTATTGTGTGGAATAAGAGGCATAGATCTAAGTTACAATCTGTTCAGATGAACAATCTTATGGGCGTGTTAGGTGTGAGAAGAATTGATAAAATATTAGCGAGTTGTGTGGTATGAAGAGCAGAAATGATAGAATAAACGAAAGTGTATTAAGATACTTTGATCATATGGAAAGGATGGATGCTATATTGATAGTCGGTTGGTTAAGCGGATGTATAGTGGTGAGTGTGCTGGGAATCGACTGGCTGGGAGACCAATATATGTTTTTTTTTTCTATAAGGGCACCCTTAGCCTATATTATATCCATTTGGAACTGTGAGTTGGTTTAACAATTAAGCTAACCCAGTTACCAATATATTCAATATTTATTTATTCATTCAATTTATTAAATAATCATGGAAAAGCCTGACTAATTTTACCTCTATTTTCGTAATTATTTATATTCAGTATTTATTTATTTAACATTAAAAAAAAAAAAAACAGAAAAATAACTAATTTCCCTCTTTATTTTCTTATTTTATTTTTCGAATTAAATTTATTTGGATATTATGATTCAGAAAAGCCAGTTGTTCTTCATATGTTTAGATATAACTCTTTTTCTTTTCACTTCACTTAATCTTTTCACTGCTTCAGAAAAGCCTCTTTGAGCACACTGATGAAGAAGTAATTGTTATGGAAACTTTTCTTATGGAAACTTTTCTTTTTAGCTTCTCCACCACTGCAAAAAA
>JABUQX010035338.1:37500-45000 GCA_015478945.1 Trachelipus rathkii
TGAAGGAAATAACTTTGTGAGACACAGAAAGCAACCCTGCAAGCTCTGTCTTAGTTAGAAATTCGTGGAAGATCAGAGATTAGTTGCTCCAAACCCACTCTCCAAGCATAAGTTATTTGCTGTTGAATGCCGAGTCTTTCAAAATGAAAGAAGTAACGAAGAATGGAGTCAGTAGTTACAGAACAGATGAGCCGCTTACCTCGATTTCTCGAAAACTATTAGAGTTATCGGTTTGAAACTTTGTATATGTTCTATTGGTATGTTAAGCTGATTACTGGCGAGTTTTCAAATTTCTAGGATGTATATAGGGGGTACCTCCCCCCGAGAGCGTAGCTGAAATAATCGGGTTACGCCCTTTTGACGTACCATTTCCGAGTGAAGATTAAAGATTAGGCCTAACGGCGCCCATTCGAGCATGATGACGTAATCTCGTCGTAGACGAGATTACGTCCCCGTGCGTCCCCCCGTAGGGGGGACGGTGCCCCCTAAAAATTAAATTGATCATAGACGGCTGAAATTTAGATAGTGAATAGAAGAAGGAGAAAGGTGTCTGAATCTGTAGAGTTTGAGTTGGCACCGGCACAGGTGCTGGCTCCGGTGCGGTGCTGGGATAGTAAGTAAGGTTATAATAATACAATATTGGTGTTAAAATATATGTTTATAAGGATATAGATCTCGACTATGATGGTTTGAGGCTCCCTCATGGCGATGCGGGTTGCGTCAGCAGGCCCCGGGTCGGCGCGTGCGCGCGCCCGCAGGCGCGATCCGGCGCGAAACCGGCGCGTGAACATTCGTATAACAACAATGTTGGTGTTCTTATATATGTTATCGAGTCTGTAGATTTCGAAAATGATGGTTTCAGAACCGTCAAGAGAAAAAAATAAAATAAATAAATAAATAAATAAAATTTCTTATTCTTTTTACGTTTATAACTTACAAATTTACGTTTTTACATACCCTAAAGCAGTAAATCAGTAAATCAGTAAATCAAACAGCCTTCATCACCCCTTCTGTGATCTATTTATCTATTGATCTATTGATCCATTGATCTATTGATTCAAGTCATATTTTTACTAAAATTGTCAGGTTTTGCACACACTAAATCAGTAAATCAAATCACCATTCAACCACCCACCTGTCCATCCGTGATCTATTGATCTATTGATCTATTGATCTATTGATTCAAGTCATATTTTTTACTAAAATTGTCATGTTTTACATACCCTAAATCAGTAAATCAGTAAATCAAATCATCATCCAACCACCCTCCTGTCCATCCGTGATCTATTGATCTATTGATCTATTGATCTATTGATCTATTGATCTATTGATCTATTGATCTATTGATTCAAGTCTAAGGTCATGGAGAGAGGGGTGGCAAGGGGTTGAGGGTTTGATTTACTGATTTACTGATTTACTGATTTACTGATTTAAAATCAGTAAACTTTTACAATTTACTGATATTTTATTCAAAGAACTTATTTTTATGTTATGTTTGGATAAAACTTTGTTATGTTTACAGTTATTCGTTGGTCTGTATGATAATTAGACAAGGTTATGATAAATTTTTGTTAAATATTACTGTGTCAATGTAAAATTAACGTTAATATGTTAGAGATATGCTTGGGAAAAGTATGAATAGGTTACGTTTTGTATGCAATGTTAGTTACTTTACTGGTGTTAAGTGTGGAACTTTGTTAATGTTAACAGTTTATTCGTGCGTAAGTTGTGTTAGGTTTGTCGTTGTACATTATTTTCTTAGTTCATATGATGCTATGTTAGCTTTATTAATGTGAAAACATTGCTATGTTAGCATATATTCGCTGGTTAGTATATAAAGAACTCATTTTTGTGCTGTTTATCCGAAATGATACTCGAAATGCGACGTAAATCAATAGTGTTAATGTAAAATTAACATTGATATGTTAGAGATATGCTTGAAAAAGTGTGAATAGGTTACGTTTTGTACGCTGTGCTAGGTACTTTACTGTTGCTAAGTATGGAACTTTGTTAATGTTAGTAGTTTATTCGTGCGTAGGGTGTGTTAGGTTTTGTCATTGTACATTATATTCTTAGTTCTGGTAATGCTATGTTAGCTTTAATAATGTAAAAACAATGCTACGTTAGCTTATATTCGGTGGTTAGTATATAAAGAACTTATTTTTGTACTATGTTTATCCGAAATGATACTCGATATGTGACCTGAATCATTAGATCAATAGATCAAAAGGTCATGGACGGGTGGGTAGGGAGGGGGCGGGGAGGGGACGAGTGGTTTGATTTACTGATTTACTGATTTACTGCTTTAAATTCGGTAAACTATTACACTTTACTATGATATTTTATTCAAAGAACTTATTTTTATGTTATGTTTGGATAAAATTTTATTTTTATGTTATGTTTGGATAAAACTTTGTTATGTTTGCAATTATTTTCTGGGGATTATGATATTTAGGTAAGGTTATCTGAGACCGAAAGAGGTTTGTGTCAAATACTTTCAAACGCTTTCAATATGCCCATCAAAGGATTCACCAAAATGCTGACGAGCAAAGGACTAAGAGTTAGGCCTAGGAATGAATAACTAATGAGTTGACAGATAGAAAAACAGAACTCTTAATGACGCAACTATTTATAAATTTAAAGGATGAATGTTGGTCATCCGCAACAGTTCCTAAAGAACGACCAGAAAGTAAATTAGGGAGAGGTGATCACAAAGAGAAGGATATATACCAAAAGAGAGAATATATTAAATGAAAGCTTTGTGAGAGACTCTTTAGAAAGCTCTCGATATGTCTAGTCCTACAGCAAAAGATTCTCAGAAATACCGAAAAGCAGATCAGGAGTCAGAGAGGTGGCGAAAAGGGCCACTGGTAAGGGGCGCATTGCGGAAGACATCTAAATTTTCTTCGTAAGCTTCATAAAGTCCTGAGGTTCCGTTAAATAAATAAGAGGATAGCTAAAGTGTTTAGAGGGTCACCTTTTTCGGCTCAGATTGAATGAGCGTCAGTTTCCAGCAAGAGGAAAAATTTGAAGTTTATATTCAGAGACGGAATTGCTTATCAATGAAGGGTGAACTTGAAAACACAAATTTAAAGAACCAAATGAGGATACCGTCAGGACCATACAACCACGATATATATATATATATATATATATATATATATATAAATAAAAGATTATATATATATATATATATATATATATATATATATATATATATATATATATATATATATATATATATATATATATATATATATATATATATCATAAATCCTGGAGTAAAGGACCGTTTCTCACAGGATGCTCATGAGGGAAGGAGAGCTATCAAAAACCATCTAAGAATTGTCATGACCAAACTCAGTATTTGAAAGTGTATATTTAAGTCAATTGAATTGGAGAAAATTGAAAGGGTAAATAAAGGAATGACAATAACGGATAAGTCTAGAGTCCGATATACTCGTGTGTATATATATATATATATATATATATATATATATATATATATATATATATATATATATATATATATATATATATATATATATATATATATATATATATATATATATATATATATATATATATATATATAGAATAAATATAGATGTGTATATATATATATATATATATATATATATATATATATATATATATATATATATTCCTATAATCTTTTAATCTCATGTCACCGTTCAAAATTTTTTAGTGTGACTTAAATTTCCCTATTTTGAGAAAGAGACTTAATTTACGAGCTGTCTTGGGTCACTGATCTCTTTCATTTTTTCACTTTTCGTTACATACATACACACTCACACGTGTGTATATATATATATATATATATATATATATATATATATATATATAGATATATATATATATATATATATATATATATATATATATATATATATATATATATATATATATATATATATATATATATATATATATACATATATATATATATAGGTTATTATATATATATATATATATATAGTATATATATATATATATATATATATATATATATATATATATATATATATATATATATATATATATACATATATATATATATATATATATATATATATATATATATATATATATATAAAAGAGGTGGACCAAATCTCTATTTTACCTATTTGCAGATGCGAATACTTATTTTTAAAATCGTGGATTGCGGATGCAGATTGCGAATAGTTTTGTTTATCAAGAATTTAGTTAACCGCTGGTATCTGAAATTTTAATGACTAAATTGTAAAAAAAAATATATTATTTATCAATTAATCATTGAAACTATCATGATGAAGTTCTCTATTTAGGAGATTTCAATGTACAAAACGATGAGTGGTTGGGGTTCTCTCACACTGATCCAGAAGGGGGAGGAGGCTGAATCATTCAGCATTCTCGACGATCTGGTGAAACTGATCAGGGAACCTCACATATTCCTGATTGTTTCAACTAACTCTGGTACACCCTTGCTATAAGTTTCACCACTGGTATTCTACCCTTAAATACCCCTCCTTTTCTTACTATTGGCAAATTTCAGTACAGCGTTATAAGTTTATAACTATTAATTTTAATGCTTTCTCTCTAACAACTCCATCCTAACCTAAGCGTATCTTCTGGCCACTTATTAGAGCTGATTGGAGGCTTTGCATTGCTTTACGCTAACTGTTCTTGAAATGTTTGTTTTGACTCTGAAGACGCTTCGGATTCTGCCGATAAGGAAGTGAAATGTAATCGCTGATAGGATGAGGAGGTTAAGTCCTTCAAGGCTACTTGTTCTCCTGAAAATTCATAGATCGATTTTTGTATTCTCGCGTCATTCATGCTAGTGACAGTACGTATACGAAATGGAAAAGTTCTCGTTCTGCTATCAAACTCACTAATTTTATTTGACTTGAAAAGACTCTTTAGCCTTCTGTTTTCCACTAGGTTAACCCTAGACGACTCCAGCAACCCTTCACCTATTCCTTCTCTTCTCAGGTGACTAATGCCTTACCTGTGATTACATTTGGTCGGGTGCATGGTCTCCTGAAATCTATTAACGTTAGGAAGGCAAGCGACCCGGATGCAACATCTCTCCGAGATTTTAGGGAGGATGAGTTTGAGCTAGAGATATACCTAGTTCGATTATACTCTCTGTGCCTCAATATTAAAACTTCACCCGAGTGTTGAAAGAGCACATATGTCCAGCCTATTCGGAAGAAAGGAAGTCGGTCTGACCTTTCTAACTATCACCCTACTGCTCTCGCTTGTATTCTGTTAAAGACCTTTGATACCATTCTTAACTCTCATTTTTTGGATCATCTGGTATCTCATTCCTTTCGGCTTTCGGCACTTGAGCTATGATGGAGATCAGTGACGGTTCGTAGATAAAATAAGTGGGGGTGTTAGTTCAGAAATTTTCTTTTAAATTTCAAGATTATTTTAACCTTTTTTTATGCTCATTGGATTGAAAGTCTGTTTGCCTCACTAAGTTTCTCCTTAATATTTATAAATTTTCTAAAAGTGACAGCAAAATCACATTTTCAACGTGCTTCTTTGACTTCTCAAGTTTTTCAGTTCTCTTCTTTCATTTTATTTATATTTCTAAAGCCATCTTTTGTTCCCGTTACACCACCTCCAAACAGCAAACACTGGAAGCAAAACAGTGCAATTTTTACTTAAAATGGGGAGGGTTCAATTTTTGTTTAAGAGGAACCCCATTTTAGCCCTAAACTTAAAATAGACTCAAAATTCTTAATTTTCAACCAATTTAGACCAAATAAAAATCAACCTCAGCTTTTCTGATATCTAAAATTTCGTTTTCGGGTGTTTTTCTGTGTCTGTCTTTAGTCATTTCTTTTGTATTTCATTTTTTTTGGAAATCCATGTTTTTGACATTTTTCGATTCACCTTCTACAATTTTTTTCGAAATGACTTCAAACTTGAGGTATACAAAGATGGGCTGATTACTTAAAGAATGCATAAAATAGAATATTGATTTCTGACCCCAAATCCCAGCAATGGTCGAAATTGAAACCCTACTTTTTCTGGTTTTGAGAATGAAAAATGGCGATATTTTTTTTCTGGTCACGCAATCTGGATGAAATTTTCAGGACATGTATTTAGTAAGAGGGAGATATATATATATTTTTATTTAGATAATTTTCTGGTATATACAGCAGTTTGGATTTGTCCTTGGAGCAAATTTCCAAAAAAAAACTTTTTTGGGGAAATTTAAAAAAAAAAATTTTTTTTTTGAGTATGGATAAAAATTATTTAATCAAAAATTATGTATCTCATCCGACTATATAAGCTCTGAAAATTTGATATTGATCGGATAAGTTGAAATATATATATATATATATATATATATATATATATATATATATATATATATATATATAAATATATATAGGTATATATATATATATATATATATATATATATATATATATTTATATATTTATATATATATATATATATATATATATATATATATATATATATATATATATATATATATATATATATATATATATATATATATATATATATATAGAAAGAAAGAATATATATATATATAAATATCTATAAATATATATACATATGTAATTTTTATATGAATATATATATATATATATATATATATATATATATATATATATATATATATTTCACTTTTTCAAAAAAACATTTTTTTGAAAAAGTGAAATATTAAGATTTTTTTTGTACTCATCCGATCTTTATGTCGTATTCTTGCTCAGTTTTTACATATATACATAGTCATTGTTTACTTTTATTCTGATTGTTCGAAATAACCTCTTTAAAATTGTAGCTGATTATATAAAAGGTTCTTCAATTAGACATTGTTCCTTGTATTATTAACATGACTTTGCCTCCCAAACCCGAGCATGTGTCTGAAATTATCGCTCACTAAATTACTCTTCCTAATAATGAAGTGGCAATAATAACACGTCGTAAAAGCATTGGCGATTGCTACATTACTTACCTTCCTAATCGTAATACCAGCAATAAGGCTTTGTTCAGCCTGTATAAGACTTCAATCTTTTTCCTGATACATTGGAAACTTGGCAAGAGCAAGGTATGTGTCATCAGATGTAATGAATCAGTGAGGAATATCTATCAGAGGTGGGGAAGAAAGGAATACTAATAGACTAACTCTGGTATTCATGTTACATAACAACATTTCGTAATTTCGTAGTAATTTCGTACCACAGGAATGTTAGATTTCTTCTGCTCGATTTTCTCATTTAAATCTTGGGCATAAAAACATTTGGGTTTAATGATGCTCAAAATAAAAAATATCAAACATTACCTTCAAAGTAAGATTGGCCGATCACCGGAATTTTCCCCATTGTACCGCACCGCACCAGAGGAAGTATACCACGCACAGCACCTCATCAAAACGCACCACACCACACCACACCGCACGACACCACACCATACCAATGATACCACACTACACTACACCACACCACACCA
>JABUQX010035338.1:47500-50000 GCA_015478945.1 Trachelipus rathkii
TAATATTTACCACAGGTTCAACAAAATGAGCAGTCTTACCAAATAAGGAAAAGTAACCGTAACTATTACGCTCCTACCTTTTAGTCAACCTGTTTACCATCGATTATAAGATTCCTCATTGGATATCGAGTTCCACTCTTCAAATTTTTTGAAGCATAGTGGTATTACCATTCGTGTATAGGCTTTAAATATTTCTTCTCGAAAAATACAACAAATATAAAATTAATGATAGGTTCTTTATCTGTTGTAGCCATCTAAACACGGGTTCTTGTTAAATAACCGTATTGTTTCACGGACATTGTAGGAAAAAAAACAGTTCTTGGACCTAACTATTTTTGCATCCATCCTCCAACAAATTTAAAACAACCATTTCTTCCTTTAATTAACCTAACTGTGACTCTCAAAGTGTTTCTCCAAAACCTGACGAATAAAAGCAACTCCTAGCCTTAATGCTAGCCTTTTTAACAGAGGATATAATACGGTCTGTACAATATTCTAATAAAACAAACGTTAATTGATCAGATCAAATTAATATGGGGTAATGTAATAGGTAATATCTTTTCTTAATAATGAGGATTTGGGTCTCTTTTATCGATATTTTATCCAATGCATAATTATGAAATTAGATAATATTTTGCTTCTATTAATTATTGTATCTTTACAATAATTGTTATATCCTAACGGGACCTCTATTAAAGCACTTGTTATTCGGTTGGGGGTAAGGTTCTTAACTTAACTTATTTGTTTTCTTTAAGCAATCATGATGTCGGAGCAAGTCAAATTTGGATTTAGCCATATTTGCTTTTCGATTGGCGCCATCATCGTCATCCATAAAAATAGAAATATTAAGACACTAAAAACATAAAAAGAGGAATCATTAGTGTTAATCTTCATGCAGCTACTCAAAATATTCTTATTTATTTTTTATCTAGCTATTTCATAAAGCTAAATTCTATAAAGGAGTGCATAATTAAGTAATTTTATCTTTCATATCATTTATCTTCCTGTATCAACTATATCTCATATATATATATATATATATATATATATATATATTATATAGAGATATATATATATATATATATATATATATATATATATATATATATATATATATATATATATATATATATATATATATATTATATATATATATATATATATATATATATATATATATATATATATATATATATATGTATATATATATATATATATATATATAGTATATATAAATATATATATATATATATATATATATATATATATATATATATATATATATATAGTGAGAGAGAGAGGGGAAATGTACATTTTATCTAGTGATGACAAAAAACATCAAAATGTTCTCCCCATCCCGAAGCAAAGAAATGGGCGAAAAGAATTTTCAATGTTTCTGATAATTTCAGCAAGGGGGAACACAACAGTAAAACGGAAAAACTATTATTTTTCTCTCTCTCTCTCTCTCTCTCTCTCTCTCTCTCTCTCTCTCTCTCTCTCTCTCTCTCTCTCTCTCTTCAAAAATCTCTTTCCTTTTCGCATTTTTGATTATCACCGACGAATATCGATAATTATTGACAATCGATAAAGATTTTCGAACTGTAATAAATTTTCATATTCTTCTGTGATGTAAATAATTCCATTTTATAAAAGAAATCCTCTCTCTCTCTCTCTCTCTCTCTCTCTCTATATATAGTATATATATAGTATATATATATATATATATATATATATATATATATATATATATATATATATATATATATATATATATATATATATATATATATATATATATATACGTAATATATGTATGTTACGTTTGTGCCATTATGCGAATGTATATTTATGATAATGGAATGCTTCTTAAATGTAAAAGAAACTGAATTCCAAATTTCCAAATGAGAGAGAGAGAGAGAGAGAGAGAGAGAGAGAGAGAGAGAGAGAGAGAGAGAGAGAGAGAGAGAGATCTTCTGCACGAAGAGTGTAGCATGAATCTTTAATTTTTAATTTATATTTTAATGCGATGCAAATCAGACACTCTCAGTCTGTTTATTCCTTTTATAAAATATATATTTATATGCAATATTTTCTGATTAATTAATGAAATTAATCTCTTGTAATCACTTATATATATATATATATATATATATATATATATATATATATATATATATATATATATATATATATATATATATATATATATATATATATATATATATATATATATTTCATCTGATGGAAAAAGGCCAGAGTTAGGAAGACGAATTCTAAATCAAATTAAAAGCCGACATAACCCTTTACACGAAGTTTGAAAGTGTTCAAGTCAATTGAAGTTGATAAAATAGAAGCAGGAGTGGACCAGTGTACCAGTGTACCAGACTTTACCAGTGGAAAATATTTACAAATGAGTCTGGGGTCAGAAATCTGGACGTAGAAGGTAAGGAGGCAGTGTGGAAAGACGAACCGCGTACCAGATCTCAAAGGAGGAAGAGGA